>WOVY01006085.1:0-175548 GCA_013436015.1 Rhipicephalus annulatus | reverse complement strand
GCGACAATGTCTTTTCATGATGTCATCACATGGCGTCACACTTCACGCCCTGTTGGTGGCATGAGATGACGTCACGAATTTGGCGATTTGTGGACGTCACCATTTATTGACGATTCGTTTGCATCACTGGCGTGGACGCCGATGGTGACGTCTTTTACATTTGATGAGGCAATAAGGCTTAGCCTTCGAGCCTTCACGCGAGGAAACCCGAAAGACTACAGTAGTGGCTGGCCTTCCTGAAGCCCCTTGTGAACTCTCTTGAGGTGGCATTAACATGCTGTAAGATGCTCAACATAAATCATTATAGTTATTCGATACTTTGCGGACAAGCGAGTTACGCAATACGCAGCTGTGTGCACCTCTATTATTATGTGCACTTATACGCGCTGAAACATATGCCCCCTCCCCCAGATGAAAAATAAAAATCTGGCTTTGCTCATGGTGAACAACTACGATATAAGAACGACTTGCTTGAGCTCTTTACGTTTACCCTGCCTTTTGCCCTTCATTTTCTCCCATGAAGTCGGCTGCTTTGTAACAGAGTTTATCAGGTGTGGCCTACCGTTCCTTTTCTTTGGCTCTCGATTATTTGGCTTCAACCACGGTGTAAGACATAATCTGGTTCAACGCAAATATCGTGACCTGCACGAGCAGGCAAACAGCCAAGTTTTTAGTGCTCAAAAACAGAGAGATAGAACAAGAAAAATACGAGGAGAGGACCCAGCGTTTCTCAAGTTCGTTGCCACGTCTTCAGTCGTCATAATACTCCGGGTGGTCTTTCCACGGTGACGCCATTAACCGCACGACCGCGCTCTCTGCGTAAGTACGGTGTTCAACTTCCAGACTCGGCTCTGACTTCGCCCCGGCGACCAACAACTGGAACTTTTTTTTTTCCCTAGTGCAGCGTGCTGCAGCTGCCGTTCTCGACGAATAATTGAATTGCCCCTGCCGTATGCCTGAATGCAGCGGGGCGACGCGGAGAGGTTCGATAAATCTATTTAGGCCGGGAAAACGAGGTTGATGGAGAGAGCGGAGAGTACGAAGGGAGTGCATTGGAGGATGTGTGTGAATGCAGTGTCACGACGACAAGGGCGCGCCGCCGTGCCATTGTATTGCCGGCCGGCTCTCTCTCATTAGCGGCAGGGTTTGTCGCCAAGTTTGGAATCGGGAACCGCGGGAAGAGGGCGGGGGGAGGCACTTTCATTCATGGATCGGGGCGCGCCGCTGGGCAGGAGACGGCCGGTTCACGCCGCTATACTCTCTACAACTTTGCCAGATGGCGTAAGGGGCTTCAAGATGGCGGTCTCCACCGCGGCCTCGTCACCTGGTGGACGTAGGCACTCTATACCGGTCGCCATAGGGGAGCCTCCATTGACGTCACAGAATCATGGCGTGGTGCCCAGTGAAGCACAGATCAACAGCACGGTGGTGGCTCTCACCCCACACTGTCTCACCGACTCAGTGCTAGAGTTTTTTTTCCCCTTCTTTCTTTCTTTCTTTCTTCTTTCTTTCTTCTTTCTTTCTTTCTTTCTTTCTTTCTTTCTTTCTCGCTTGCTTGCTTGCTTGGGTTTCCGTCAGCTGCCACGAGGCCGCGATTGGTGGAGCCATCGATCATTTATGTATGCGTGGGCACACTTTCCACAGTGTAGCCTAAAAGGCTGTACCCACAGGACTCCCACTTATAAGGACCGGACGGGAGATTGGCCAGCTCGAAAGGAATGAGCGCCCGTTTCATTAAAGTAACATCGCTCCTTATTTGTGCTCGCTCAAGGTCCATATGTGATGCAGCTGTAAATCACAATGAAACGCAAAACGAGAAAAAAGTTATCATGTAAAATCTGCTGTTTCGAAATGGCGGTATTACCTTTATTACCAACCATGTGCCAATTGTATCGTGGTCCACGTAAAGCAGAAGAGTACCCTCTTAATACCTGATTGGTTGTTTAGCACGCACGAAAAGTAGAGTGAAAGAGAGAGAAAATGTGACACCGTGCATTCGGGTTTTCTAATATGAGCTGAAACATCAGTTATACTATCTCGACTCTTAACTAGTACCACGTATCCGTTATGCGCTATGTGCTGCAAACATTGAATTGTTTTGGGCGAAGTGTAGGATTTTAGTTGTCCTATTCCGATATACCTATAGAGAAACGTACAGAAGGTGGGGGGGGGGGGGGGGAAGGGGGTCAGACTTTACCAAGTTCCCAGGCCACTATCCCATGTATTTCTATGGAAGCGTGACCTGGAAACTTTTAACACCCCCCCCCCCCCGCCTTGTACACGCGTGGCCACAGCCGAAATGATAATATGAATGAATGTCAGTGATACTGCATGCCATAAATATCAGCCATTTTGGCTGTTGATGGACTCTGTTCCACACACTCTTACATAATACTTTGCTTCATACTGTATAATCTTCATACCGGACGGACGGACGGTTGGATGAATGGACAGACGGACAGACGGACAGACAGACAGACAGACAGACAGACAGACAGACAGACAGACAGACAGACGGACGGACGGACGGACGGACGGACGGATACTGCCAGGCCATAAGATGAGACAACCATACGATATGGACGTTGAGCTTAACATGGCCAGCGAGGAGGATTCGAGGATGAGTTTAGTTTGAAGTGGCAAACCCACTATCTCTGAAGCACGGAACTCCGAATTCAGTTCGGCCATCCGAGGCCCTTTGACGTGCACCTGAAGTGTACCGTACACGAGTGTTCTTACACTCTCAGCCTCCATGTGAGCACCACCGTCGCATTGAGAATCGGACCCGTCTATCCAATGAGCTAGCACGGCAGCTTACACCTTCTTCGCTTCAGCTTGGCCGCCTGCGCGCCATGACAGCTCGCTCTCAACGGCTGTGCCTAAAACAGCGAAACTTAAATGAAGAAACTCGAGCAGGCGGCGGCTTATGGTAAGGAGATAGAATAGGCGAAGCTTGCTTGCGAAACCCATCTATTCTTTGCGCGATGTTTTGCGAAGAGGCAGCAGCGAGAAAGTGCGATTCTATGCCGAGAACCAATCGATTTCGAAAATCTTCCACTGCTTCGCGTTCTTTCTTTCTTTTTTTTTTTCCTTCTGGCGCCCTGTTTGGCCCGCTTTCACTTCTCAAGTGCGCCGTTGCTCGCCCACTCGAACACGCGCCGGTCCCCGCCCTTCTTTCTCCCTTTCCCTTGGTGCCCTCACGTACATACACACACACACACTCTCTCTCTCGTCCATTTGCCGTCCTGCAAGCACTCGCGGCCTTAACACCTCGTCGAGCCCGTATCGATTTTCGGACCGTGGAAGCAAGCGGCCGAAGACCCCACGATTAACTGCTCTTCTACCCCTGACACTTGCTTTGGCGCGCTTTCACTTAGTCCTTACGTTATTTTTTTTTCTATTTATCTCTCCTAGTTCAACCCCGATCTCAAGTCTCCCCTTTCTTCCATCTTTCAGTCATTTTATTTCCTTTTTTGCTGGGTTCTGTCGTTCGCCCCTTGCCTCGGGCTTTTCCACTGGACGAGAAGTGCAGGCATTCGCAGCGTCATCACATTCTGGCTCTGATGACGTCACGCATGGCGTGTTGTCGCTGCGGGGCCCTCTGCTCGGTGCCTGCCCCTGCGGGCGTCACTGGAACGTGACGGGAACACAACGGCGGCGAGCAACCTAAATAGAGCGTCCACGACGTCGACCTGGCATCTCTTCTCAGCAACAACCCCCCCCCCCCCCCCCCCGCTTCTCCTTCATCCTGACGTTGCCTCTAAATCCCCCCCCCCCTTTTACACGCCATCAAGTTGCTCTAAACGAACAGAACGAAATGACTTTAGAAAAAAAGAGAATATAAACACCGCGTGGTTCGTCAACAAGACCACGGAGCCAGTCAGATGGCTCCGCACTTCTTTATGCGATGACGTGATGCGTACTACCAGACCTTCAAGGTGCTACGTTACTTCCCGGCGTTATAGGAGGGATTCGGAGTCCGCAGCTGTACGCGATTGGGTTGAACGGGAGAGTGAATGCGCGTTGTATTCGCAATTTGTTTCCTTCTTGAGAGTGATTTAGCAATAATAGAAGCGCGGCAGAATTAATAAATAATTGAATAAATAAATGAAACATAAATAAATGCGCCAGGTTTTCCCTACCACATAGCCTATATTACTGTGTTGGCTGTCAAGGTAATCGAAGACAATGCTAATGTATGTATCAAGCCTTTGCTGCTGTATAGCTGCATAATTTCTCATTTCATATATATATATATATATATATATATATATATATAGATAGATAGATAGATAGATAGATATATATATATATATAATATATATTTCAGTTTACGTTGCCGCATAGTCAACGCTTCAAGGAACGCTTTTGGAAGCACTTAATGCTTCCAAAAGACACGGTGCTTGGCTGCTCACTTGAAGGTCTCGGGACCGAATCTCGGCCGAGATTCGATGCCTACGGAGGCGAAATGCCTAGTCGCCCGCGTGTTTAGGTGAACGTTGATACCCAGGTGGTCGAAACCCCGGACCAACGCCTTTCAAGGAGTTGTCGCTTTACCGCCCCCTGATAGGCATATGTTTCGGGTTTGACCTTCGAACCAGAACCAATTTTTCGGCAACTAGAAAGATTTCTTGTGGCTTACGTGATCCCTACTTCTCGCCACTTTTACGTTACTCCTTTCCCACAGGCTACTCCTTTTCTTACTCGTATTGACTCTGCTCTTTTTTTGTGCCGCTCTACGTTGCCTTTACATCCAGCTAGGAAGAAACAAAGAAAAAAACTTGATAAAGTCCAGGACGCGACATTCCTGCGTTAAGCAGTCATACTGAAGCGCTGTGAAGCGCTTTAAAAATAAAGAGGCCCTGAGGGAAACATAAAATAGTGTAAAACGCGAAAAAGAGAGATAAGTCTTTATGAACGACGCTCTTGTTGGGATAGGAAGGGTGATTGTTTCGCTCTGCCCCCCCCCCCCCCCCTTCAAGGTTGCATGCTTCCTGAAATACCCCGCGCGCGTAGGCAGTTGCGACAGCGTTTTGCTGCAGAAACTGGTGCGGGCCTATTTATGCATATAACCCGAGCAGCAAGGGTAAACACGTCGAAGGTTTTCGGTGCCCGCCACTTGTTGTGTGTTTTCTCGTCTTTGTTTACGCCACGGGCTTGACGCTCGTCCTCGTCCTGCCTCGAAAAAATGGGACGGACGAGTCCTCGCTGGGTCTTAAACTTGAGCTCTCGGCCGTGCGAGCTTTAAACGATCCAGTCAGCGTCACCCGTTGAGCTGAAAATGGCGCCGAGCTTCGCTTCTTTTTTTTCTTAAATCATTGTCTTCTCTCTTATAGGAACGTGACTCGGCGAAAACTTGAACCGCGCGTCGCTCACGCTTTCTTGTCGTTTCTCGTAGTGCATTTTTTTTTTCGCTCGTTTCTTTGCTCGTTTGTTTGCTAGCGTGCTCGCTTTCATGAGCGCAGCACGTTTTTCTTTCTTTTGGTTTCTTGTCATTTTGTTCGAGGTGTTTTTTTCATCGTGACGTGAGTTCGTGGGTGCTTTTGCGCGACGTCGCGTGAAATTGAAAGTAGCGACGGTAGTGGCCACGAAAATTGCGCAACTGGTGGTGGAGAAACGATGTACGGCGAAGGTAAACGTAGATGATGGAGGTGCAGGCAGGGTGGACGGGGTTGTCTTGTTTAATAGCCTAAGCGGTGGAACGAATGAACTTTACCGCTTGACGGATAAGGGGCTTATATAAAGGGAGCAAGGAGCCCCTTTATGTGAGCCTTCGGATCCACCGTACGAATGAAAACGACAGGCGTAATACGAGTTCCAGATTAAGTTAACCATGCACCATATAACAATGTTGCCTGCAAAGAAGACTACGGCCCGCCAATTTTGGTGTATACTGTAATTGGCTGCACGCTCGATGCACGCAGCGCCTCCAGAACACCATTCACCGATTTTCTTGTGTAGAACATCAAATGAACGTTTTGTTCACTCTGTCCAGATGCAATACTACCGTCTTTCGACGACAGTCGCAGCGTGACATGCAGATACGGGGCCCATTTTTGCTTTCCCTTTTCGTGCAGTGCACGCAAAAGACGCATTGCCGAGTTTGTAAACATACGCGCTACACTGGAACATATTTGGCGCGATAAGAGTGTGCTTCGTATGGCAGCATAACTCCTGACTTGATTAATACCTTATAAATACGAGCATTGGGGATGATGCAGGAGCACTAGTTTACCCGCGTCAACAACACCGTGGCAGCAATTACATTGACACACGTTAGTGTGTGTGTGCGTGCGCGCGCGCGCGCGCGCGCGCGTGTGTGTGTGTGTGTGTGTGTGTGTGTGTGTGTGTGTGTGTGTGTGTCCAAACAAAAACGTAGCTGGCTAGTTTGCCGCTCAGGTGCACCTTTAGGGGGGCATAGACCCAGCGATATACTTGAGTGAAATTCAAGTAAAGGTGGAAATCTGTTCTCCTGTGTATTTACTTCACAGCGAAATAGGAAAATTGCACCCAACCAGAGTGTACGCATAAGTGAAAAATGTGGTTGAAATTCAACTTCAACAAGGTTTATTTACAAGGTTGATTTTTAAAGGAATAATATTTTCGTAAGACAAGGAAAAACTTATGGTAACTCTCTTTATCTCTCACTATATATATATATATATATATATATATATATATATATATATATATATATATATATATATATATATATATATATATATATATATATATATATATATATATACGCGCAGCTAAAAGATGTATATGCGCACAGGTGCGATGACATTGCATGACCTTATAAGTACAATCCCAGTGATACATGAGCGTACAATTCAATCATTCAATTAGTTTTGCCCTACTCGTGCGCCCGCCCTAAGTACTATTATGAACAAACATTACAAACACGTGTACAGAAGCTCTCAATGAAAATACCTCCAAAGAAAAAGAAAATGCAGTATTCGCAGGGTATCATCCGCGCCAGCGAGTATCTTTACTGCTTGTAAATAAGCAACTATATGTGTGTCTTGTACGAGTGGGTGAGCATACACCACCTACGTCACAAACTCTTACACACTCTGTTATTTGCATAATGAATGCATCGCCAAAGTTTCCAGTTAGCAGCACAAGCGCTCTTTTTGCTCCAGTGTTGTCAGTTTGCCGCAGCACAAAGCCAACAACAAAATTTAACTGTGCATACTGCCAACCGCACGAGGCCGCACCCCCTGCGTACACCTTTCGTGCTGTTTTCGCGACACGAAAGTGCGCCTTTTTTTCTTTATTTCCTCGAGAAACGACGGATTGCAGTGATTTCGTACCAGTCTACCGGGGGCAGCCGACGATATAGACTCGCCTAGTTCAAAAGCCTCGTGAAAGAAACAGTGAGGCTACGAGGCGGCAACGCCTGTCTACGTATTGGCTTCGTGCTGCTTAGTTGGGACGAGGAGCATGTATACATTGTATTCGCGATTTCGGGGTGTACGCGCGTGGTTGCTCCAAAGTGGGCTCACTAATACTTCGCCAGTGGCATTCGTGTCGTTTCTCGGCGCGGGTCCAAGTGGCAGGCCCCTACCTGTCTCACTAAATCTGTGCAGCTAAGATAGAAAAAGCTACAGTTTGCTTCAACCACTGAAAGGAGTGAACAAGACAAAGTGACCCGCTTTGATGCTGTCTCACCATGTCTGTGCAGCTGAGAGAAAAAGCTATAGTTCGCTTCAACCATGGTCAAAGGAGTGAACAAGACAAAGTAACTCATTTTGATCTTGTCTCACTAAATCTGTGCAGCTAAGATAGAAAAAGCTACAGTTCGCTTCAACCAGTGAAAGGAGTGAACAAGACAAAGTAACCCGCTTTGATGCTGTCTCACCATGTCTGTGCAGCTGAGAGAAAAAGCTATAGTTCGCTTCAACCATGGTCAAAGGAGTGAACAAGACAAAGTAACTCATTTTGATCCTGTCTTACTAAATCTGTGCAGCTAAGATAGAAAAGCTACAGTTCGCTTCAACCAGTCAAAGGAGTGAACAAGACGAAGTAACCCGCTTTGATCGCCACTAAGCCGACTGAACGGAAGTTTCGTGGAAAGATTTGGTAAAGCGCAATAAGCGAACTTAAGTTTTTTTTTTTCCATGGCAGGGCATGCAGCTGGCTGGTGAATCATGTGCATCGCCGCACTGCACCGAATTATTTAGACGGAGCGCAGGCAGAGTCGGTCAGCTGTGCAGCGGGGCTCTCAGCTGTACACTTTTATAACCTCGTCGAATGATGTCGCGCGGGGTTTCCTTTCCAGGTCGTTCCTGTTTTAACGTCCCCTCGAGGAACAACACCAACAGAGTGCGCAGTGCGACGCTGAGCGTTAGTTTGCGTTTCATGTGCGTGCAGGTGTACGGGTGTCCATGCAGCGATCGCCACCTGCTCGTTGAAGCTGTCTTTCGAGATACAACTCTACGCCGAGCCTCCGTCATTAAACCATGGCAAGGCGGGCCGACTGCGCTTTTTGATTTGTGGGAACGCGACCACGCATTGTATTGTTTCTCGGTGAATCGCGTGCTCTCATTCGACTGGCGCTGGTGGTATTGTGCCCGGCGAAGATTCAGGACGAGTGGGTGTATGCCGAGTGTATGTGCCACAATGGAAACAAAGTAAAAGTATACATACGAAATTAAAGATACAAAGGGACGCTGTGTACCATAGGAGACGGTATATACTTATCCTCCTCTGTGGCTAGATGAATGTAAAAGGAGCGAGTGAGCTATATACGGCACCGACTTCCAATATGGTACTGAGGCTCATTTGTGCGTAGTCATGTCTGCTGTGTGTTTGTGGCTTCGCTATTCACTTGCATTTGCAGTCGCCGCTGCAAATGTTATTGTATATACGTGAGTGCCAAATGCGTAGATGGAAGGACCCGTCCATGTGTTCGGTCGAAGGCAAGGCTCTCCATGTCTCGGCGGTCGAATACAGCGCTGCGGCATAACCGTGCAGCGTTACGGAACAGTAATGCGAGATCAGAGTTTTAGGGGCGAAGCTTTTTATAGCGGCACCCGTTCGTACCTCGTAGCCGTTGTAGTGTGTAACAAGTATAACATTTTGACCTCCCTGGTGGTACCGGTGAGAGACTTCTTCTGTGTGTTGTTGAAAACTAAAAAATAGTGCTCAATGTGCATCTCAATGGCTGCTAATGGGGAATGAGAGACAGGAGCATTCGGCTTTTAGTTAACGCGCAGGCTGCAATCCCTATTAGCAGCCATTGCCATCTACATTGAGCACTCTCTGACAAAAAAGGGTTGCTACGTCATACTCGCTGGGTGTAACCTCCTCAGTTTTAGAAAGGTTTAGCGAGCGTTGAGCCGCAGGGCCTTGAATACAACGAACTATGTATATACCATGAATGAACTCGAGGTGGTTAAAGGTGGGAAGTAGATACGAAGCGCAAGCCGTAAGAAAGTAAAAGCCGAATTCTCCTGTCTCTCATTTCCCATTAGCAGCCATTGGCATGTACATTGAGCACTATCTGACTGAAAAAGTTTGCTACGTCATACTCGCTGGGCGTAACCTCCTTGGTTTTAGAAAGGTTTAGCGAGCGTTCGGCCACAGTGCCATCAATACAGCGAACTAGTATATACCATGAACTCGAGGTGGTTAAAGGTGGGAAGTAGACCCGAAGCGCAAGCCGTAAGAAAGTGTGCGTGTGCCACCTTTCGTTTAGTCCTTGGAATGTCCGCTGGATGGCGGTGCTTCTATATGGGAAATATATGATGAAAAGATGCGAGATGGTGGTACTTGGTGTGTTGAATAGATGGACGAACGGACACACAGACAGATGCATGGATGGACGCATGAACGGACGCAGGGGCGGATGCACGAACAGACGCACGCACGGACGGGCGGGTGAACGCATGGACGGTCACACAGACGGACGCATGGACTGATGGAAGCAAGAGCGAATGGACAGACGAATGCTTCGCCCCACTCTCCATCATTCACTCCGTGGATATGCTGCCATTTTTTTTTATTCCACACTGTGGGTATTCCGCACTGAAAGTGGAATGCAAGGGCCGTAAGAACATCACACCACGAAAATTCAGAAGCAATTTCAGTCGAAGACGAGTTCAAGCTGCAGTCAGAAGTCAACGAGACACCATGTGCCTCCGTGAAGCGAGAGAAGTTGGCTTCGAAGCATTTACGCTTTTTTGGCATGCAGTCTATGCATCTTTCAGAGTTTAAGAGTACCGAATGCCTTGAGAGTATGGCATCCTGACAGTGGCGTATTGTCGTCAGGTCGGAGAAATGCTGCGGAATTCTCGCAGCAAATAACCGCGAATAAGTGGGACCAAACTATCACGCCACAGACGGCACTCTCGGCGTATTAGGTTCTTCCACAGTAAAGATGAAGAACCATAGAAATCGGAATTTACGTGAATATTTGATAAGAGGAGCATGAGGTACTCTTTTCCGGTAGGCAGGGCACAAATGGCTTGCTCCCGGAGACCTAAAGTGGCCGGAAAACTCTATATTGACCGCGTCACAGCTTGGCTATATTAGAACATGCCTCCAAACGCAAGTAGAAGAGGGCGTTGGCAGGGAGCCTTCAATGCAAATAAATAAATAAATAAATAAATAAATAAATAAATAAAAGCCAGCGCAGCAAGACTTCTTGAGAACATTCATTAAACGGATGCCTTTCGGAAATGAAAGCAACGTGAAACCAAAGGTTAGCGCCCCGTTTACACTGGTCAAGTGAGCCCCGGAAAGTATATTCAGATATATAGGGAAACCGGGCTTTCAGCATATGCATGTACCCGCTGGAATTAAACCTTTTTGCGAAATCCCGCGCGCGGGGCAGTTTGTTGGAAGATGATCGACGAAGAAGACGACGAGCTGTTCTGGCCTGGCCTCCATTTTACGTGCTACAGCAGCAGCGCACGCAATCGGGCTGCGGTTTATTGTAAATGAACCACTTTTTCGTCGCAACGGGAGGCTCGATTTACTTCACAGGGATGACGTCCGTCATTGAACCGGCCTTTGCGTGTTCTGTTTAGCAAGCATGCCTATGACCGGTTAATCACGCTGTTCCCACGTGTGTGGCCATATACCCCATCATACAGACGGAGTCATACTTGTCTAGAGCAGTGGAGCGCGTGATTATGTACGCTGTTGTTGTAGCTGCTAGCTCACGTTAGCTGCAAGCTTCCGTTCATATACTTGAATTATAGCACAAATACTTAACATGCAGTATAACTATATCGGGTAACATTACGGCGTCCTTGGTCTTAGCATATTTCCACAGAAAACAGCAGCTCAAGTGGCCGGCTGAGGGCTATACAAACGGGTGTGATTCTTTTCGTACCGTGTTTTTGATTGCTCGATTGAAAATAGCTTAATTTCTTCCGGCCTGCGTTCATTATTGTCCTGAGTACTCAGCATCTTGGATGATACTCCAGAATAGTTGTTGAGCTTTACAACGAGTAGTACTCTTAAGTTTTATTACGCAAGTACTTCGGAATCGGCTGTGCAATTTACACAGCCATGTGGTTGCATGTATACCTGTACATATTGCCACGTGGTGGTGATGCTGATGATGTTGATGTTAGCTGTTTATTGAACTGTTTATTCGGCCTAACTTGGTGGCCCGTAAACGGAACGTAGGACTATACAGCTTGCAACACACACTGGCACTAGCGGTGGACAGAGCATCGACAATCGATCAACTGATGATCATTGGAAGGCGCTGCCTTTTGTACATCACGCGTCGAACTTCCAACCTTTTCACTGGTGGTCGGACAAGCTCTGGAATAAACTTGAATGCTCGCGTCATGCGCGCAGTCTTAACAAAATGATCTACTAAAGTCCCGAAGATGCTCGAACACTGCAGGCGTGGTTTGCGCTGAGCATTGCTTACATTCTTTGGAGGCGAAAATGTAATGCAGCAAAAAGGAAATTAATAAACACGCGTTGCAATATAATAATTACTCTAATCGTTCTTAGTTAGCTGCGTTCAATTCCCAACTTCTAAATTTTAAATGCTATACACGAAGTAGCAGGCACTGCAGGGCCGCACATTCTTATGGATTCTTCATTTCGCCCTAATAACCGCTTTTGCAGAAGACCTGCCTTTCTATCACTTTTCCAAATTATCCGTCTCATCTATCGCGAAAATCCCGGAGCAGGCATACACGGGCAGCAATGGTGAGGAGCTGCAGCTGCCTGTGTCTTGGCTACAATTTGTACGTTTCTTTCGTCCTGTATACCTTTTAATTTCAAAAGCTCACCCTCAGGCGTATAGTATAATAAAAAAGTGTGTGTCAAAAGAGCATAACCAAATTTTCATTCGTGGCATGCTTCTCGAAGTGTGCTCTTACGTCGCTCTCACACGCTTGATGGCGGGCCGTGTTAACGGTGCGAATCGCGCGTGCGGTGGTTCGGGTCGGTATAACGCCCTGTGCGCTAATTTCCTCCTTCCTCTTTCCGCGTGCCTCCGAGTACCACGCGCGTTTATTAGCCTTCTCTCTCTCTCGCTCTCTCTCCCCGGCCGAACAATTCGCCCCATTCGCACTGTTTGCTCGGCTGGTTCGATAACACTTCGCCACAGGAGCACGCGTGCGCAGCTGTGCAGCTATCGGGACGATCTTTCCTACGCGGCGCGAGCCTTCTCAAAATGTTAGCATATACAGGGCTGTAACGTGAGTACAGCCGCGGATCGCTAATAACGTTGAGCAAACGCGGCACAGACGGGAAACGTGCAGGCCATTCTGCATTCCTTCGGCAAACACGTTTGATCAAAGGATATATCTGCGCCGCGTTACCGAAGTGTGTTGACTGACAGATTATTCTGCATAACCCGATTTCGTGCATTGCTAGCCGTTGAATTGCATACTGAACTGAGCCAAGCCTGAACCGGTGGTAACGTAAGGCTATGTAGAGCGAAACGCACCGCTTTCTAGCTCAAAAAAAAAAAAAAAACGTTCGAGTGTACCAATAGGGTCAGCCAATGCTCGTGATTTCTGTGACATTGGCGTAAATAATAAATATTGGTCAATGCGTTTTTTGTCAGTTATTTTACATCCTTCGTAGGGTGGAATTCGCTGCCGTGGGGTGGGGGGAAGGGGGACGAGTCAGTGTGATTTCTGGGCGCACTCGTTTTAATACGATGGGAGTGAGGACCCGAGTTCATTAACAGTAATGACACTCCAATTATGCCCCCCTCCTCACTAAAAAAAGAGAGATTTGGCTACGCTATTTTGTGCGAGCATGTTTTCACGAGGTCGCCACAAGCGGAAAAGGAAAGCCATTAGAATGGCTCCATTGCCATATTTATTTTAATTGATTTATTATAACCTAAAGGCACATTATGCAATGTTTGGCTGTCTATGTAGGCTAAAGAATCGCAACGCAAACGAATTCAGTTTTGCTTCCTGTTACCAGACGTGATTAGTGGTGACGTACTGTTCTGTTTTGCCTGTCTCCTAAGAGTAACGGCAAAATTGCACTGACTAGCAAGAAATACTTTTGTTTTTATTCTATACAATCATCCTGCGCTAACCACTCTTGGAAAGATTAGTGGGAGTCTTCCCTCCCGCTGATGCATTAGCACAGCGATCCATCGCTTCTCTGTGGCTCTGTGCACAGACTTTAGAAGGACTTCTGGCGCTGCGATTGTTCATACACTACGGGAATAATGGGTAGTACACAGATTTGTTTAATCTTCGTACTTATGGCTTCGAATGCATTTGTGGCTTTGTTTACTGTTGTTTTCTAGCGTTTGTTTTTGATAAAAGAATATATCGTTGTAGAATTCGTGATCCGATTTGAATTGGTGAACATTTTTGAAACAGTGCAGCAGTGACTCCGTGGTTTGTCCCCTTTCTTCTTTCGTCCACATTTCTATTCTCTAATATCTCTCTCTCTCTCATCTTTATGCCCCCTACCCATCCTCCAGCGTAGGGTAGCTAACCGGGCATTTGACTGGTTAACCTCCCTGCCTTCTCTCTTGTTGTTCGTCTCTCCCCATCATCATTCCGCTGTTTCAAAAATCCTCAAGTACGGTCACCAACTATCCCAGCTATCGATTTTCTGTTTTTGAACTGGTGAGCCTAAAAGGTTCAAGTAGTGAAGTAGAACTGCTGAACATTTGCTCGATTTCGTGTTGCCGATCGCAGCCGATAGGAGTCGATCGGAGTCTCAGGGACAGGGGTAAGACGAATCCATTGCACTATCCATCATTCCGTGCATGCTGCTTGAAGCGCCCTGTGTGACAGCTCCCGTAGACACTGGTGCAAGAATACCATCTCGTGTATAATTAAGAAACTCTGTGGCTCTATGAACCATAGCGCTCGCTGCTTATTGGCAGACATCGTGATACGACTTCTAGCGTTTGTTACAGATGTATAGACGGTGCTAATGCAGCAATGCTACTGGCTAATCCCGCATAGAGAGGAACGCGACCGCGTGGCTGCGTTCGAGTCGCTGATCCGCCACAAGGCCCAGTCAGAAATTAACTCTGGACAACCACAATGTATGGGCACCGTATCATCGTGCAATAAGGCGAGTGTGACGTCGCAACAGAAAGTGAGATAAGCGCGTTGTTATGAGCAGCCACACTATATCATTCCTGTCGATCCTCCAGAGAACTTCCACTCGAGGTTATTGGTTGACCCCCCGCAGCCATACGTGTGGTGATGTCGCGCCACGGTTTCGACAGCATTCCATTCTTTTTTTCTTTACTTTTTTAACGTGCATGGTTTTATTCAGGAACTCCAATTAATGTGATAGCGTTTCAAGTGTCATGCTCACTAAACGCCGCGACGAAAAAAAAATAAACAAGAAACCCCTAGGAAACAGTGTCGTTTACACCGTGTTCTAACCAGCATTTCCATCAACCCAAATTTCTCTCGTTCTGTCACTTCTTTGTCAGCTGTATATACAGGTCAACAGGACTTCATCGCGTAGACCATCTAATTATGATACAATAGGTAGCCGTTCGCAACGTTTTTGTCTTGCATACGTAAATGTTGTTAAACTGCTGTGAAGCGCGTTAAAATACGCACAAACTGTCATGACTGTAATCGCTGGTTGTCTTGTGTTTTAGTTTTTCTCATCATCATTGTTTCTTTATTCTCTCGCTGTGATTGCGATGCTTTCGTGATTATGTGATCACTTATTGTACAGTTTCTTGCACATCTCCGTGGTAGTCAGCATTGCCAAATAAATAACTAAACAAATAAATAAATAAATAAACATATACCAAATTTATATTTAGATGTCTGTCCTCACGTTATTATGGTTTATAGGTCATAATCATGTCACGTCATTTTCATGGTGAGGATCGCAAAACTGAAACCGGTAAATATGACATTTTTTTTCATTGTGAGAACCTGTGCCTAGGACAGTGAAAAGTCAAAAGTACCAGCGACGACGCTACTCGCCGTGGTGGCCTATAGTGATTATGGCGCTCGAGTAGTGACCCGCAGGTCAAGGGATTGAATCCCGGCAGTGGTGGTCGTGAAAATGCCTAAGGCCCTTCAAGCAGTTTCACGTACCTGGCATGATGCCCAAGAGACCCCTCAAGCAGTATTACGTACCAGGCATGACGCTCAAAAGGCCCCTCAAGCAGTCTCAAGTACCTGACATGATGCTCACGAGGCCCCTCAAGTGGTTTCACGTAGCTGACAATGCTCAAGGGGCCTCTCAAGCAGTTTCACGTACCTGGCATGATGCTCAACAGGCCCCTCAAGCAATTTAACGTACCTGGCATGATGCTCACGAGGCCCCTCAAGCACTTTCACGTACCTGGCGTGATGCTCGGCACCATAGCACAACGTTGGGGTAATGCTAGAATACTCGGGGCGTGTTTGTGTGTTAAGGAAGGACTGATCACCGAGTGACACAGATTTTCGAATTCTGGCGAGGCTTTCCTGACAGCGGGTCAATAGCATGCTGCTAATAACACGAAAATGCGCACAAAAGTACGTTGTAGATGCACAAAGCATCACTACGTTAAACATCCAAACCAGACTGGGCAGCAATTAAATTACTTTTTTGTTTCAATGACCATCGTTCAGCATGTTACTTTCGTGGACTGAATAAAAGAAGGACGTTTCGAGGAATTTTTTTTTTGTTTGACACCACTTTAATGAAAACCATAATAAATCGCCGGGTGCTATTAAAAGAAATCACTTTGCGTTACCTTTCCGACCACAAGTAGAATTGCATACATCAATGTTCCCAGGTATCCTCATCATCACTAGCCTTACAACGTCCACTTCACGACAAAGGCATCACCCATGATCCGTCAGTCAACTCGGTCCTGTGCTTGCTGCTGCCACTTTATACCTGGCAAACTTCCTGATCTCATCTGCCCACCAAACTTTCTGTCTCTCCATAACCCGCTAGCCTTTCCTGGGAATCCAGTCAGTTTCCAAGTATTGGGAACCGCTTTCGAAGTACAACTCGATGCTCGTGTTTCTCAATAATATAAGTAATTTTCACATGATATATTCAGGCAACCAGTAAGACGACCTTTGAGTTGCCACTGTGTATATGTGGTCAAATCGCGCCTGCCTCGATATAGCACGTTCGCTTCCCTCCTCTTATGAAAAATTGACCAATAAAAAACGGAAAAGTAACAAAGACGCATTAGCCTGAGTGACAAACCTCAATATCGGAAGTTACAAAGATGTGTGACATTTAGATGCATGTGCATAGTGAATAAATTGGACGTTAGGTAGCTCTTGAATGATGGACGTTTGTTTAATTTCAAGTTAATTTCATTACTGTTCGAAAGTAATAGCTTTGTAATTTCATTTCGCATCTTCTCATTTGCAACGCAGTTAAGTATATAAAGTTGGGAAAACAGTTTAATTAACCTTGTTACTATTTCGGTGTGATCTTGCCATCTCCGACCCAAACAAAACCATCTCACTTAGTCGTGCCAATGTATAAAACGTAGTGGAAGCCCGCGTAAGTTTATGTGGCCGACTAAACCCCATTGCTCAAGTTGCAGAGGTCTCTGGCGAAGATTAGGTGTACGATATTCGACCGTATGTCGCAGGGTAGGAAGGCAGCTGGCGGACCCACTGTGCGTCGTTAAGCTTTAACGTGGTGCTTACATTCAGTCGTCATTCTGCGAAGCGCAATCGGAGGAAGAAATATGGAGGCACCTTTCTTTCTTCCGATCGATTTCTACTTAAATGACTCTAAGTAACGTAGAAAGCAAAAAAAAAACAGAACCGGAAAAAAAACTTGGGATGAATCTTGCGGGGAGAGGAGAGATGGAAGAAAGTGCGAAGCCTCATACTTTGGTGCACGTATATACGCCTCTCGAACGTTGATCTCAGAGCATACGCAGATTGGCACGTTTGACGCTGTTAGCGAATCGCCTCGTTCATATGTGACTCGATCTTGCATAGATTTCTCTGACGCGATACGCTTGAAAGCTGATACTTCGGTCGCATTCATGTGAGCCCGGCCAGTGAGTTCCGCAACACGCGTATGACCCTTCATTTCAGTTTTCTGCCAGAATTTTCTGAGATATCGCTTTGGTACATACAGCCATTTCTTTGCTCGCTGTGAGATTGCGCTCGGTTAATGGCGTTCCATTAATAAGGCCCCATTTTTTTCTCTATTTTTTGTATTGGTGTGGGCGTAGTATTAGCTGCATGCACGCTCGTCGTGATGGGAGCACGTCTATATACAATCGGAACTCAAAAATAGTGGTTGAGGTCTTAGGTCGGGCTACGGCATCGCGACACGACGCAGCGTTTGCCAGAAATTGTGCACTAACTATCGTAGAACGTCGGAAACCTAATAGATCAGCCTGCTTCGTTGTAGTACTAACACGATGTTATGGTTGTTCGCTGTTGGCTACACGAAAAAGAATTTTAAAAATAACGATTAGTCGACCCAATTCATCGCCGTTGGCATGCACAAGCTTGGTATTGAAGGTCTCTGGTATTGGTTCAGTTGTACCAACCTATACATCGTGGCTGTAAGACCAGCTAATTTATCCCGATTCGAAGCACCTTGAGCACGATTGACCGACTAGCTGGCTTAGAATGGCCACCACATGGAAAGGGTTTCAAACCAAGTGGAATACGACGGGCTGGTCTGGCCCCATCACTGACATGACGTTCTGTTCTCGCCCTATAACTATCGTCATGTCATACCAACAAATCCAAGCTGCCACACTCCAATCACTGACATGAAAGGCTCCGTTTTTCGTTGTGACCAGCTGCACAGATACATACATACATACATACATACATACATACATACATACATACATACATACATACATACATACATACATACATACATACATACATACATACATACATGCATGCATGCATACATGCATGCATACATACATACATACATACATACATACATACATACATACCACTAGCACCTGCAGCTCGGGGTACTTGAGCAATGCCCCCCCCCGGCCCGGTCATTCTTCGTGTTTTCTTAGACAACGGGAGACCAACTCCTCTACACGGCAACCGCGACCAGCCGATTCGGCCCGTTTTTGTCGGATTCACGTTAGCATTGATGCTTCTGTAAAGTGCGTGACGTGCCTACCACTTCTGCGCAAAAAAACGTAGCTATGAGCCGGCAGCCGAACTGAGGGAACCTCCTTCTCGGTCGTGACGTCAGCGGGTCGCTTCCTCGAACTCACGACGCCGTCTCCTGCGTTACTACTAGCACAGCGTGAAGGAGCGGCTGCGGCGGCCGTGCGGCCCCAATTTGCGACGATATTTGCCCGCTTGAACGTCTGTCCTGATCCAATTCAAAGGGCCGTGCTGCCTGCTACAGCTCTTCTTCGTCTTCCTCTGTCTTCTCCGCGCGCTCTTATTACCCTCCCCGGAGCGTCGCGTCTCTCGGTGGCATGCACACTGCCGCTGCCTCGGGGCATCACGTGGTAACACGCGTATGGAGGGCCAAGAAAGCGAGCAAGGAGCGGAGTGCGGCTAGGGGTTACGAGGGTCAAGAGGGCATCGCGCACTCTAGTCCCTGGGGTGTATACAACTTATAGCGCGAGAACAGAACGACGGCAAAGAGACAAGAAGGACACGAAGGACACGATCGTTCGTGTCCTTCGTGTCTTTCTTGTCTCTTTGTCGTCGTTCTGTTCTCGCGCTATAACTATCGTTATCGGACGTCTGTTGATGCGGAGATACTCGTCGTAGCGTAGCGGGCATCACGCGAGCCCTCGTCCAGTGCGCGGCGCATGCGTAGTACAGCGCGGTCGGCAGACGTACGTCCTTCCTGTAGTGGTGTACTACAAGCAAAGGAAGATCGAACGGACAGGACGCTCTGCCCCGTGGGTCGAACTTAATGCTACTTACCTATGCGACCATGATGATGGGGACTGCTGCTTGCTACCCGAGTGTGTACGCGTGCGCATTTGGACATGACGTGGACCTCGTGGGTACTTCACGTTCAGGACTTATTTCATGCGGACGCGCTGCAGATATGTAAGAGCAAGCACTTTGAATGGGTGCATGAGTTCCCTGTCAGGTATTCATGCCTTTAGCATATGGGTGCCATCGAAATTTGTGCTTCGTTTGCTGTGACGTGCTCCTTTTGACGTGCATATGAGGAAGGGCCGTAGAGGGGAGGGGGGATGTTTGACTATACTATATAATTTAATGGGTGCTTTTGATGGTGCGTTAGTGCGTGTACATATGCGAATTGAAAGATATATATATATATATATATATATATATATATATATATATATATATATATATATATATATATATATATATATATATATATATATATATATATATATATTCAGGGAGGGGGTTGGTTGAACCAGTCTGCCCTTCCCCTTACCAGGCTGCGCTAATGATCATCGGGATCAATGATTGACAAAGTGTCACCAAACTGTAACCATATATGTGTAAGCAATAAGCCAAAAAACCAAAAGTACTAAAGATCATTGGTCGAGAAACTACGCACACTGACTCGTTCATGAATGTTCAATATAGATCACAGGGTTCGTCACGCACTCACAAGAATGCTTTGCCAGAATCACTCCGGTTCAGGCTGACCGCCGCGATATACTCAACTTGGCTCTCTCAGATGATCGTATGAGTGATCTGAATCGTGACTGTGCTTGCGAACCTATGCTAAAGTGGGTAAGGGCCGGGACTTGAACGTGCTGTGTTGTACGGATATGAACGTATTCAAAGTGAGCTTCTTTAAAGCCAATCCTTATGACATGTGTGTTTTCTCGTATTGTACAGGGCCAGAATTCACAGTCAGTTTGGCTGTAGGTTGCGCTCAATTATTATAATGGAGATCATAGCCGGCCAATTTATTTATTTGTTTATTTATTTGTTTGTTTGTAAATACTCCGTTCTTTTATTTGAAAAATTATCGCACGGGGGAAAAAGTAGTCAACAAATGTACATTCGTGAAGATACCACCAAAAAATAATTACAAAATAATATTCCAGAACAGGTTTAAAATCTCAGTACAATAAATTTAGACAACAACGCAATCGCGGGATAACTACATTAAAATGAATTATGAAAGCGAAAGAACACAACCACAGGTTTGTATTTAATTGAATCATGCATTCGAATAGTGAAGATGGGCTAAGCGACACTGCTTTCAAACAATGACAGTGTGATATATAATGTAACATCGTTTGCAAGACCGTTCTCATCTTTAGCAGCTCTAGGAAGAAAGAAACAACGCTCGTAGCAGTTAATTCGTGAAAACAGTTGAGTTATCATTTTACTGTGTCGCTCGCTGGTGGTATATAAGCAGAACAGTACCGAATAATACTTGAAGTGTCAACATTTAAATGACAATTTATTCATTACAACTTTAGGCGGCAAATACGGCTGCAAGGATGTCGAGGGGACAAAAAGCAGAGATGGAGGTGCAGCAAGTGTGCCGTAAAGAAAGGGCACTATAGGTTACGCCGGAGTGAAGATGGAGTACGAGACAATAATTAACTTGCTCAGTAGAACGAGACCGCCTTATCCGCAGAAAACCAACACCGTTAGATGCGTCACGTGTAGCGCTAAAATAGCAACTACGTACAGCAAGTGGATGTGCCCCTGCAGCAGCGTAATATGTAATATTTTCGATGGGGGGGGGGGGGTCAACCATACTTTATGTGTGGTTAACATACGCATACATTCAAATGCACCTGCGTTTGTATATGTGCGTGCCTATGTGTGCACGTGAAAAATTGAGAAATCTGGGGAGTGATGAGACCCCTACCTTCTTCACCCTAACTTCCGGCTACGCCGGTGACTGCGCCTGTGAGCCCGAATATACGTGACTCACGATTCGCTTCAGTTGTATTACCGACATGCGCTTCGGATGGTTACGTTTGCACACACTGATGGGTAGCCTGTATTGTCGCAACATGTCAGTTCTGTCCGTGCCTTACTTCGGTAGCACATATATAAATAGTCGCTTGTTTTTTTTTGTATTCCAAAAGCACCGTATTATTACGAGAGACAGGAGTGGAAAGATTCGGAAATTTAGACCACCTGTGATTCTTGAACGTGTACCTAAATTAAAGTACACGGACCTCAAGCGTTTTCGCCTTCATCGAAAACGCGGTTGCTGCCCCGGGATTCGATCCTGCAACCTTCGGGTTAGCAGTAGAGCGCCATAGCCACTCGACCACCGTGGCGAGTTTCGATAGTATAGAATTATCTTGCGCATATGGTCATCACGTGGCCAGAGGTATACGTCAGAGTAATGCATGGGCGCCTTCTGAAACCTATCTAGATGTGGGACATCCTATGCCACCCCAAGGAGCCTAGGACGACGTCTATGCGCTGGATATTAAGACCGCTTTAACCGCGGTAATCATTAAGTAGTCCATGCAGTAGCCCGCTATAGTGCCCAGAGCCGCTTATAAGTGCCAAAATTATCAGCTACAGTTGTCTGATTGTGTGCTGCATATCAAGCACATTTTAAAAAGAGTGGGCTGTTCATACGGGCGTTAACCTGGAACACGCCGAAGAAACGAGACATGGACCACCAGAACGTGCCCCAAAAGCATATACTGAATGACTAGAACAGTACTAACGTAGCTCTACATTTCACTGTGCTGAAACCCTACCAACAAGAAAGACCCTTACGTACTGCTACCTGTGTATGACGTCGAAGAAGCGTCGCGATGCTAGTAATCGTACTTGTCGGTTCTGCCGCTTTCATTCTTCTTTCAAACATGCAGCGCAACAACCGTGCCGTTATGCCGCACCGAGACCCGCGTAGCGGGAGTCAACGGCACCACCGGCGTACCTTCGTCGGCTGCAAGACCTGCGCAGCCTTGGCAGCTCGCGTACCCGTACTGGCGATTGCCGCATAAGCACCACGCGCGATGTCGACGTCCTTAAATGCGTGCTGTTCGTTGCACCGCCAACGCCCCTGCACGTACGTGAAGGGCCAGAAACGTGCGTTTACAGCACGCTCGCCAAGCGGAGAACGCGAGGGGATCGCTCGCACCACCGCCAGGTTAGGGACGCCCGAAGTTTCGTACCCGGCCCGCCCTGCATGGCCGCCGGACGGCAGATCAACGTCCGCGCGCTGCGCCCTCTTGCCGCCGCTGCCGTCGGTGCAGGGTTCATTCGCTCTTGCCTTTTCGCTCGTGGCGCAATCTGTATAGGACCTGGCGGGTGCGTATATACGCGCAGGGGCCGTCATGCACGTTCCCGAGGTTGACGTCGGGTACACTACGTATATGCGGCGAGAAAATCGTCGGCCTGCTGGTTCACTGAGTGCCGAGCCGTCATGAAAGGGATAGCCGCCTTGCTTCGTGCCTGGGCGCCTGACGCAAAGTTCGACTAGCAGAAAACAATGGGTGCTCCCCAACCCCCTTCTATGTGGCCGAAGCAATAACAATACATGGTTTGACCGGTACACCGCCGATGGAGAGCGGGCGCTCGGTGTCTTATTGCGGCCGGCCCACGCACTGACGGACGTCGGCCGGCTACGGCTATGCCCTCTGCACGGGCAGGCGCTGAGTCGCTGCCCGTGCATGTACTACTGATGTTGCTGCTCTTATAGCTTTGCCGTTGCAGCCGCTGTATCGGACACCATAGGAAGGCCTAGCCAGGGCCACCCACTGGGAAGAACTCCATCCGGAAATTGTAACGAGTCCCGTTGGACATTCTAGGCGAATTGGACCTGTCAGGTGGTGCGGACTGAATGAGAGTGGGACACGTGGGAGCCATATTATTGCCGGGATCTGGGCGGATCGCTTCCTCGTTTCTCGCAGCTCCTTTTTTTTTGTTTGTTTATTTGTTTAGTCACTCGTTTGTTTCTGTTTGTTCCCACGGGATGTATCAACTAGATCAATCTGTCCGAAGCAAGGAGGGTGCGGCATCAGGTGAGGTGGGCGTAAACCGCATATTGCGTATACACCCTTTATCGCTCAGAACGGACGTGTTTTGAAACGCTACTGAGAAAGGGACGCGCCATCAGAATTAATTACAAAAAAAAGTTGAAAGGAAACAAACGTTTCAGAGAGCTGCATGTGTTACTGTTTATCTGAAAATCAATATTGACTCGTTGATAGACAGCGCGTGGCCTCGCCGCAAAGCTGCACGATAAGGTTGATAAGAAAAAAAGTACTAAAATGCCGTTGTCTGTTTACTTCTCCATGTGTGTCAGTCAAACGTCAGATTGAAAACGCGTTACCATATACTGAACTTGGTACTTATATTCAGTATTGACTCACATTAACTGGGACAGCCTGTGAGCCAGAATGGTTTCATTCTGCAATGACTGCATGGTTGTTCCTGCTGTTTCTCCTGTCTTTTTACTAATTCTGCTGCTCCCCTTTTAAGTGTATAGAGTAGCAGAGCTTCATGCATTTCGCCATTATCCTTTCTTCGGCACCATAATCACCAGGATATTCATCGGCTTCTCCTGAAGTTCAGCGCTTATGCCTGGCTGTCACTGTCCGGAAGGTCATTTTTGTTTAAACATTCTGCAAGAGCTACAACAGCAAGAAATAAGTAAATAAACATGTTTTTGTAATACAAATCTGCAGTCAAACTAAACTGATGATTGATTGATTGATATGCGGGGTTAAACGTTTCGAAACCACCATATGATTATAATAGACGCTGTAGTGGAGGGCTCCGGAAATTTCGACCACCTGGGGTTCTTTAACGTGCACCCGAATCTGAGCACACGGGCCTATACATAGTCAAACTAAACTAACAGCGTTCAATGCGCGATCACGTTCGTGCGATTTCGATATGTGGCGTCGTTAAGAGATGACCCTTCACCTTTCTCGTGCTCAGAAGCACTCTTTAAATAAAAACAATGACAAAGAAATCACAGCTCTTCAAATGATGAAGGGGTTCTGATGACTGCGTGCCCCACCAAGAGGGTCGTTACGCTTTAAGCGCGCAGCGCCATTTCTCGGTACACTTTGCGAGCACCCTGCGTGCAACCGTCGGAGACTCCGTTCTTCCGGGGTAATGGGGCGGTGAAGTTGCGTTATTTGTTGGGCGTTTCAGTAGGTACGTGCTGCTTGCGTGTGAATAAAGAACCCTCGTAAAAATCACTCCCGTATAGATTGAGGACAGCGCGTTTAGTTCACGGGGGCCTCGCTTGTACACCTGTACGGGTTTAACCTCGGCACGAGGTGTACTCGCAGCACACGCACGCATGCAGGTCGCCGCAGAGGGCGCGCGTGTCGTTTCAAAAAAAAAAAAAAAAATCGGCCCACCCCAAATTACCCTCGATATCACCGCAATACGATGCAGCGTGACGTTTCGTTTCTTTTCTTTTCCACGCGCGAATCTGCTGTCGTCTGTTATCTATCTACATAACAGTGAAGCAGACGACACAGGTCGTAGGGAGAGTAGATGAGCTATAAGTTGATGTACAGTTCTCAGACGTATTAACCTCCCTGTCCTTCCTCTTTCCATCCTGCTCCTCTCAGACGGATTGAAGCGCGACAACGACACTCCTAACAATAAAAATGATTGGCGTTGTACGTCCCGAAACCACGGTATCATCCATCGTGAGGGACGTCGTATGGCGAAGAGCTCCGATAACTTCGACCAACTGGGATTCCTTAACGTGCTCTTAATTCTAGAGCCCGTATTCACAAACCAACCTCATATTTTCTTCGAGTTTTCCTTATTGGTTTTAAACCTTTATTGCACATGATAAACAAACTGTGTACCAGTTGAACCAGCCTTGTTCGTATACCTTTTACTTTGTTACCATTTTTGTGTCCTTATAACGCATGTAGAGAGTACAAGAAGGTGAGAAATACCTGAGGTAAGGCCGAGGTTGGTTTGAGAATGCGGGCCTCAAGCTTTTTCCCATTTTCGCCTCCTCCGCAACTGCGGCCGCGATTCGAACCTACGACCTTCGGGTCAGCACTCGAGCACCAATCACTATAGACCACCGCGTCGGATGCATCAATGCATTTAGTAATATCAATGACTACTGGTATGCGCAATTGCTTGAGCTCACAGCATCACCACTTTGTCAATCTGGCCGCTAAAGCTAATGTTGCTCTAACGCGCGCGTTCGAGTAAAAAAAAAAAAAGTTGCGCCAATACGACGTGAGCTGAAGGCGGTGGAAACGAAAGGCGCTCAATGTGAGTTTCAACGCGGTGGGCATTGATAATGGGGCCCCAAGCCCTTACTGAAACCGCGACAAACGTGGAATCGGCCTCGGAAATAACTAGCTAATTCACCACTACACGTGCACAGTGCTCGAAATGATGTTTACGTAAATGATTCTTTTATATGGCGCCGCCGTTCAAAGTAGGCGCCGCTATGACCACGGGCAGCATGTTTCAGCTTATGTTGGGCTTGACTGTATACGTGCGTTGGTTAGTCGTATAAATTGTCGCTTTGAGTCTACGAGTTGCGTACTATAGATCATCATAGATGTACGTTTTTTTGTCTCAATATTCACCGTGTGTACGTGCGCGCTAAATTCAAGAAACCATCGAGATTACTTAGTGTAAAGTTCAAGCCTCGCTGACAAATTGAATTCAGCTTGTAGAGAATGCTGTGGGATAGTTAAACGAAAGCAAAAAAACGCTGTCAAGAGCATCATCTGTAGCCTCACCGTTTTTAGCCTCACTGCGCGTTGGCCTATACGGGGTTCGATTCATACAAACCTGCATGCTATTAACACCACATGGAGAGTGTTTGTATATGATGGCATGTGATTTGAAGCGACCGATACAGAAGATTTAAAATGCCCTAGCATATAGTATGAAACTGTGAACCGAAATCGGTACCGTCCATAATGTGTGTACACTGTTTTGTTTGTGCACGTTCAACGTGTACTATAAGGTCGCCCCAGATAGCGGGCTGCCATCGCGAAGCTTGTCCGCCAACGTTTTCGATCAACTAACAATTACTCGTCAGCCATTCATCGAATAGATCTCTAGTGATAAAATATTTTTTGTCATTTAATTGACATTCTGAGCAACAGAGTTCATTAAAGATGAAACGTTTTATACTCATGTACAGTTTACACAATTCCACCCCATGAAGCAAGTAAGTAGAACCTGGGCTTTATTTATTTTTCTAGAAGGCGGGAAACATCACTACTTTGATATGTACTGAATATACTTAGTGTTAATGGGTGGTCGAGTGTGGAGTGCTCTTAACCATAGTTGAGTGCGGAGTGCTCTTAATCGTTAAACACTTTTTCTAAACACACAGACCGCCGAATCTATTGACGATGTACCGATGATACGGTGGCTAAACCAGCAAATGTGAGGCCCACGGGACGGCTTTATGTTCTCCCTTAGTAGAGTACTTAGTACTCTAGAAATTTTTCTAAACACACAATCCGGTGCATTCACTGTATTCGTCATTCAATGCTTATATACAGACTGTAACAGGTAACTTTAGCCAGAGTTTTAAAAATGTGCCGGAACACGTAATTATGACGCGACCAAATGTATGTTGCTCGCCGCTGCCTGGAGTTACTCAGACTATTTTTTTGTGTTCTCAAATATTGTTTAATTAGGTCTGTTTAATTAACTAGCTTTTGAAGTAACGAAGACGGATAACAGATTTCAATGAGAAAGTTGTAGAACGGCTTGCAAAATGTCCAATTGAATAGTTTTGAACTTTGTATTTGTTAAGTATTAGTGATTTTCTGCTAATTACAAATGCTCGCGAAATACAAAAAAAAACTACCATGTGACAAACCCGCTCGCGCATCAGTGCGCACGATGATTCTAGGGTGAGGGACAGCGTATACAGCTGTCTTTCAGTGAGTCCAGATGGTGATGTTCTATTGCAGCACAAGTTGCTTGATTCATTATAGATCTCACTGTTGCCACAATGCCGTGGAAGAACAGCAGGACGTGTATACATAAACATGCATCACCTCTAGGATGTATCGAGGACGAATGCCACCGTCTTCTTTTAGGGGTGAAGTTCCTTAGGGCCTGTGCCTTGTCGTCGTTCGTCACGCTACACAAAACCGAAACATGGACACTTGCGCAACGAAAAAGGAAAACACATGTGTGTGTGCACATCAATCAAGTATATGGCAGCACAACACACGATCACCTGCACCGTCCGTCCGTGCTTTATACTAGTTGGCGACTTTAACGGAGTCATTGCGAGCCTTAAGACCTAGTTTCGTTCACTCATCATTAACATCGAGGAGATGCAGTTATTCTTCGCAGTCGACGAAGTGATCCTCCCCGCACATATTCGAAAGCTTCTGCAACTTACGTGGCCTTACACTGCCTCTGTGATCGGCCCACGTTTTGCGGAGCGTAGATATCGTGTGATGATGATGTCATCATGTTACGTCACGTTCGGCGACGTCACAGTGCATCAAAACGTAAAGACACGGCACTGTAGCGCTCTAGTATTTTACATCGTCCTGCGTCGTTATTTCGCGCTAAACTACAATATATAAAGCACCAACTAGAGTCAGTTGTTTGAACTCAGTTGGACCCCGGCGAGATAAAGTAATGTAATAATAAAAAAAGCGAAAACACACTAGTGGAGGTGAGGTCCGTCGAGGACAAGGGCAACGATTGCAATACGTAAAAAAAAAGCGAGACAAGATCATTGCAGGCTTTAGATTTTAACAGCGAAACTTTTGAAGCCAGCCGTAAAACCGTACAAAAAATATCGTTTCAGCTTGGCTGAAGCATCGATACGCCTTGATTCAGCGGTACGTACAATTAGAGGATACTATAGGGAACGGGAAATGTAATGACGGCTGCAAGAAGAGCCCGGATCGATAGAAGCTTTACGAGTATACGGCGACGTGCCCGCAAATGTATGGGAGGTTGCGAAAGCTTGTTTTAAGTGCGAGTTTAGGTATCTGGAGGTTGGACATCCCTGTCGTTGTGAATGTATGTGGCTTAACTTGAACTTCCCTGCACCGAGAAGACCTAGCAACAACCTGGAATCAACCTAGCAGCAAGCTTACATCATCTATACCTGAAGCCTAGCAACAGCTTAGAAGTAACCTGTCGAAGCAAACTGAAATCACCTGTAGCTAATGCCTAGCAACCACCTGGAAGCAACCTAGAAGCAAACTGGCGTCACCTATAGCTAAAGCCTATCAACTAGCTAGACGAAAACACATTATATTGACTTCATAATCGCCCAGCTTTGTTGTTTCCAGCCTTGTTTAAATCAAGCTTCGCCATTTTTTAACTCCATTTGAACCATGGGGAATTCCAGTTGGCATACGTCTGACTGTCATTTGGTCATTGAATTCTAAAATCCTCGTTGTTCAGGTAACAAGAAATACCCCTTAATCCCTTAATTCTTTAAACCTACTTCCTTTCCATGTTCTTAATATGGTCAGTTCGCGAGATAGCTCATTGGCTGCTGGTACGTGACTATTGTGTATAGCGGCGCGTACTTCCTTGGTAGCCTGTCTGCGCTTTGCATAAAAAAAAAAATCATGCGTTCAACATAAGCTGAAAGGAGGAAGCCGGGCAGGGCATTTGACCGCAAATCTCACAAGGCTAAAACCACCTACAGCCTGAAACCTTTTCGTCCACCTGCTTCTTCTTCTACTGCGTATCAAGAGATGATTGTGTTGAACAAGATAGTCACGCCAAACGAGGCAGCAGCAACTTGAGAAAGCAGCTCGGAAGATCCAGTGGCCGCTACGATCGACAATTTCATTCCTGTTCGCAAAAGGGGGTGCACTGAATGGGAAGGGAAAACGGTATGTACGCTCGTTTTCTCGCCTGCGAAGTTTTCAAAGAGCG
Organism: Rhipicephalus annulatus; assembly: GCA_013436015.1. Taxonomy (NCBI): domain Eukaryota; kingdom Metazoa; phylum Arthropoda; class Arachnida; order Ixodida; family Ixodidae; genus Rhipicephalus; species Rhipicephalus annulatus. Next base: position 146,323 of record WOVY01006085.1, on the reverse strand, counting down.
CATGGAAGCTCGTCTATATTTGGGTATACTCATCCAAACTTAGTGTGAACCAATTGGCCCAAAACAAGCTTAATATGACTTCGTAGGCTTGCCAACAGTAAACTCTCATAGAGTTTCGCACATTAACTGCGGGAAACTATTTGGCCAGCTCACTTATAACGAAATGGTCTTGTCGTAAAGTTTCCTGCAGCGTGCAGACGTGGTTAGGCGAGTCTTTTCAAACCCTCGCCTCACCTCGTGTGTGCGATCGTGAGTTTGCGTGCAGTATACACGTTGTAGGTGCATGATAAGAGTATACGCAGGCGTTCTTGTTTTTCCGCGTCACCCGTTCACGGTGGCCGCCACGAGGCCCGCTCCATAAGCTTGTGCCGTCGTCTCCTTTGTCTTTGCGGCCGGCTGCCTCGCTCGCTCGACTCGTTAGTAATCTGGGCCAGCGCACGCGTTGCCCTCGCTCCTGGGGAGCGGGCGGGCCAGCGCCTTGTCGCCGGCGTCCAAATTGAATTGGCCAGCAGCCGCGGCGGTTGTCGTGCAACCAGCGATTGTGCGGTCCCCCCCCCCCCCCCCGTCCATAATATACGTCGCCGCATCCGCGGCAGTTGGGTGCAGCGTGGTCGATTCACCTCTGCCGCCGTTATTGCCGACATTGGGTGTTGATAGCTTGAACGTGCACGTCATGGAAGCAAAACCTGGCTCCAACTTAGATGACGTCAAGGCAGTATAAGCACGCAGCGATTAACATCGCGGCACGCTTATACTGCCAGCGAAGCGGCAAGTTATGTGCTGCTTGTGCCAGGGAGGATGGCGGCCTTCGACGCCGCTAGATAAATGAGCTTCAGTGGATGGCGCTTCACTAGAATATCGTTGATCCGACATGACGCCTGTATGATACAAGTCCGTATACATGTACTGTTTATAAGATTGGATAGCCAGCAGTGCAACCACAATTGACGTTTCACAAACATAACAGTCTACTTGAAAAGCATTTCCGAGACCTGTATGGCGTGGCCGGTTGTAGAATACTTTATTGCCATGCGAAATGCTGGGGTTGGATTCTGGCCTGGACCGCGATACTTACTCCATGTAGGGACGAAGCTCCGTGGGGCCGACCTAGTTAGCGTCCATCAAGCGTTCGCTGGCCACGCGTGATATAATTGAGGCCTATCACGTAAGTTTGACGGTGCATGTGTAAGTTCTCCATCAATTACGTTACAGCAAAAATAGATTGCGTATCTCGATCATTTTTAGGCTGTTTACTGGTATCCAGCTCTATTCATACGTGACAAGAGTTTTTGCGGCATTTAATCGCAGTGGTTGTCAAGTACACCCTTCCACGCATGTCATTTTTTTTTCCACATAGTGCATTGCTCCACTATTAAACAATTGTTGATTGATATGTGGGGTTTAACGTCCCAAAACCACTATATGATTATGAGAGACGCCGTAGTGGAGGACTCCGGAAATTTCGACCACCTGGGGTTCTTTAACGTGCACCCAAATCTGAGCACACGGGCCTACAACATTTCCGCCTCCATCGGAAATGCAGCCGCCGCAGCCGGGATTCGAACCCGCGACCTGCGGGTCAGCAGCCGAGTACCTTAGCCACTAGACCACCGCGGCGGGGCTATTAAATAATTGTTGAAAGCCAGCGCTGTGTGTTGTTATCCTTCCTCAGTCCTTGTCTGTTGCCCTGTTCGTAAATTATAATATGTCCTACCAACTCGCCTATTATTCCACGCTTCACAGCCACAAGGCTATATAAAGGTTCATAGCCGACAGTTGATCATTTGAACATTGAATATAAACAACAAGAAATGTGTGAGTAAATTAAAGACACAACAAGAAATCAATAAAATTTTTAAAAAGGCCGTACGCGTGGAACTGAACGTGGTTATTTAACTAATTGCCCTCTGGTCACCTTGAAAGCTGTGATAGTTGGTTGAATCGCATTCAGACAACGCCTACAGTAGTTGTTCCGCAGGGAGTCGCTAACTCGGTGTTACACTCTTGTCAAACGAGAACACTCGATGTTGTGTGTGGTCTCGATTGGCGCCGAATCTTTCAATGACGAGAAAAGGAAAAAAAAAATTGCCCGCAGCTTCCCTCGGGAGAACACTGAGGAGGATGCGGAGCATATAATTGGTTAACGGGGTGTTAAAGTGCGACTTACTTGGGTCGATGGCTAAATTGGTTAACGTGGTTGTGAAATGGGGTGTTAAATTGCGACTTACTTGGGTCGATGGCTAAATTGGTTAACGTGGTTGTAGGAGGGGGTGTTAAATGAGTGAACACGTACACACGTATGCGAAAGGACGGCGCTGGTCGAAGGGACGCCGATCATTGTGTTTGTGGATTCGTTGGAATTCATTTCACCGCGACCTTGGACGTCGACGCGCCGTACAAACCAACCGACGAGCGGCAACTGAGCGAGCGAGCGCCGACCTTGAGTATATATACAGCGCGACGGCGCATGCGCTGTCAGCTGTTGAATGTTCTCGAAGGAGAAGCGCGCGCGGCACAGATGGTGGGCGACGGCGCGACGGCGCATGCGCGCGCGTCAGCTGTCGAATGTTCGAGAAGCGGTGCGGACGGCGCGGACGGCGCGGACGGCGCACTACAAGGCGCGAGTATAAGATGCTTCCGCATCTAAAACGTTGAGATCGAGGACTTGTAGGCTGGCTTAGGCGTGCAGCCTCGATGATGCTGATGAATATAAGAATAATTTCGAGGGATTTAACGTTCCAAAACAACCGGGTGATTATGAGAGACGCCGGGCTGAAAGGCCCCGGATATTTCTCCCACCGGGGTTTTTTTTCCCGTGCGCCTGAGTCTGAGGATTTTATCAAGTGACCTTGACGCTGATGAATGTGACAATGATAATAATAACGCGCTCGTTCGTGGACACGCATGCATGCCTTTACGAGCAGCTCGATCAAGCGGAACTGCTTTCGAGCGTGACTTGGCAGACGATGCACCATCGCACAGCTGATGAACACGCTATATAAGCTGAACTTGAGGGTTATCGGCCATACGGAATAGAAAAGGGCCGTTCACATCGAGAAAAATTATGGTACAGTAATGAGCGAGCGTTATAGCTGTTAACGGCAGCCGTCGACTCATTACTGGAGGAAAAAAGACGGCGCTTTAGTGCTGGTTTATCGCTTGTATACTGCCGTTGTTTTCAGTGTCGGTGGTCATATTCTATCGTAAGCTAAACCCTCTCTCGGAGTATCGAACGTATTCTAGAATGCGGTGGACCTCCACACAACGCGACTCATCTCACGAGGAAGTTTTCGAATAGTGTACATCAATTTAGTGGGCGTTGCGGGCGTAGCGTTTGCGTATGGGCGCCTTATGAGTTTTCAAATATCGTTGACCCCCGCCACAGCAAAGGGGCTTCGCGGGTCTTGCGGGCCGCACGGCATTTCGGATATTTTGCGGGTGGAGCGCAAACGCTAACGGTGGTTGGCGTTGTGACGCATCCGCAGTGGCAGCGGCCGCAACGCAATGTTTTGCGGTACGCTATTCGAAACCTCCCTATGGCGCCTTCCATGTATACTGGGCGGGGGCATTCCCGCATCGCTCGTGCACTGTCGTGCAGCACTTCGGCTGCATTAAGTTCACTGCATGCAACTGCACGTGGGCGTATTGCGCATGTCTCTCATTATGTGGACCAGGCACACGACGCTACAGGTCGACCAGCGTGCATCGGTCGGGGCAGAGCGCAGCGGGGAGGAAAGTACGATGCACTCGTTGCCTTTGAGCACGCTAAATGGGACACGCGGGGCCGGTGGCGAGCGCAGAGACAAAAACAGGCGTTGCCGTCATTGATGATGACGTGTTTCTCGTGCTCCAGATCATTCCTCCATAATAACCCGGATGAAGCCCGTTAGTTTATTCAAATGTATCTTCCACCCCCTACCTGCAATCTCAAAACTAAAATAAAAAGAGGTATAGCTGTGGTCATTCACCTTCATTGTGCCGTTTTTTAGAGTATCTGTTATCTTCATATCTTCTCTCGTCATATATTTTCTGCCCTTACCTAATCCCACAGTGCAGATTAGCCAATCGCACAGTTTCTCTTGCGCATTGTACTTCTTTTCTCTGTGTCTGCTGTGTTCCAAACAGCTTAGGTTTCTTCTTTCTTTTTTTTTTTCAAAACACAGACTTTTGCGGTGAGCACTGTGCGAGTGTTCTACAAGTGTTTTTATCCCACAGCATGCTGTGCATCGCCAGAGAGAGTATCATTACAACGAGCGTCAGGAGAGATGTCCACCACTCCCGTTGCCCCTAGCCGTCGGCACGAATCTCTTCTGACCATAGCCGTCGGCTGGACATTGTCCTGGACGTGCCAACGCGCGTTGCATTGCGGCTGGGGAGGGGGAGAGCGCTGATAGTGGGCAAGTAGTGAGCATCTTGGGAGTGGGCAAGTGCTGAGGCGGCTTGAGGGGGGCAAGTGCCCCTTTCGCACCCCCCCCTGCCGACGCTCATGCTTGAGACACGGCCACAGATGGGGCTTGAACAGGGAAGTCCTGTTCGATGTTGGGCAAAACACTTTTAGTACGCCAATGTTACAGTGCCCTGCCGTGGTGGTTTAGTGGCTAAGGTACTCGGCTGCTGACCCGTAGGTCGCGGGATCGAATCCCGGCTGCGGCGGCTGCATTTCCGATGGAGGTGGAAATGTTGTAGGTCCGTGTGCTCAGATTTGGGTGCACGTTAAAGAACCCCAGGTGGTCGAAATTTCCGGAGCCCTCCACTATGGCGTCTCTCATAATCATATGGTGGTCTTGGGACGTTAAACCCCACATATTAATCAATCAATCAATGTGACAGATGTTGAACAAGAGCCACAGGTCAGTCACCAGGCTCTCGCATCGTACAACATAGCGCCAGCGTTCGCCTTTTCGTATAACAATATAGTATAGCGATACTAAACTAGGATGCAGCGAAATGTATGATAGTACTCATGGCGTAGCTACGAGCTAGAGACTGGGTCAGACAAGGGTTCAAACGAAGCGTTTGACTCGGGCCGTGGCAAGGTATATCCTTCGTCTTCTGAAAGGTGTTCAGACTCTCCTATACATGACATTGCTGCTATTAGCTTATGACTGTGCTGAGCAGGCACTGGACGACTCCATTCGCAAAACATAGGAGGGCTCGTTGCCCTCTAGTGGGAGTAGTCAGGCTGGTGATGATGACGTTGATCGCATGTCTACGAGAGCGTATACTTTGATGCGTTCTTTTTCCTCTTTCAGCGAGTATACCGAAAGGTTTGCGCCGCGCTCTTGTTATTTTATTCATATCATTCTTACGCGCCAGATTAGTGCACGCTTCAGCGCCTAACCTAACGATCTCGGTTAAATTAGCCAAGCCTCTTTTGTCCGGAACGCAGAGCCAGCTTAATTACTGGGCGTCGGTGATGAGCGATCCACCCATTGTCTGGTTCGTACCCTGTACTCTTCTCACACATTATTCTAGATGGTGTACGTGACGGCAATGTCTTAATGAAGCACGCAGCAACGTAGATAATGACTGACCCAATCAGTTCACCTTCCGTTCCTGAAACTCTATTTGTTGCGTTTATTAAGGGGACGTTAAAGAAACAACAAACAAAAAAATAATTTTTTCTTGCAATCTTCTTACACGCATCAGCGAGACGAAACGTACAGACTAAGCGTTGCTTGACAACCGCATGTTTATTAGGTAATACACCAATGCTTTCGGAAGGGCAGCACACACATACGCCACTCTATGTAAGTATTATCTTTCTCGAAAAAAAAAGCGCGAAGATAAAACACTGGACATCTCTAGATTCCCGCATCGAATCACCGTGACGTTGTCTGCCTGCATTACTTATTTATCGCTAAAAAGTAATTGCGCACTTTTCGATGGAGGCGAAAATGCTTTGGGCCTGTGTGCTCAGATTTTGGTGCACGTTTATGAACCCCAGGTGGTCGAAATTTCTGGAGCCCTCAACCACGGCGTCTCTCATAATCATATGGTGGTTTTTAGAGATTAAACCCCACATATCATTCAATCAATCAATCAATCAAAAAGTAAATACGTTGTGCTCTATGGTAGGTAGAAGCGTAACATTGCAAGTTTAATAAAAAAAATTTGGCAACGTAGCGAAAATACCGAGTAAGAGCTTTGAGGTCCATGACGTCACAATGCGATTCAGGTGCCAAAATTAAAAAAAGGTAAAACTCTAGTCGGCCTATTATCTTACAATCAGGAACATATAATGGTGAAATTCTCACTTATAACGACTCATCACAGCTTAATACCCGCGCCACACGTGCACAGGAAATGAAATTCGGCAGTGAAGGCATTCAGTTCCCGAATGGCATTTTTTGTGGCGGAGTTGCTACACTATCAAAATGAATGACATTTCACTAGGATGATGTTGATCACACCATCTTTTGTAGTAATCAATTGTGGAGTAGTAATAGCAAAATAAACGCGCGTTTACAAGCTACATATACTACCGAGAATAATTAAATGTAGATATAAGCATATTATGCTGCTGTTAGATTTCGTTCGTTAATTCCTTTCACGGCGTTGCAACCGACCATGTAGCAACTTAAGTCAAAGCTAGTCAAATCCGCATCGTAAAAAAAAAATTGCGCATGTCGCATTTATTTTACAGCATCTGTCAGCTGAAGATTGGTTTTTAAGCACTTGTTCAAGTGATTAGTGTAAATAAAAGACGCGAGAAGTTTTCTTCCAGTCAAATCAAATGCTGTTTTATATAAGTACTTCATCAGATGTGCCGTCGAGAGTACGCATTTCTCAGTCGAATAAGTTCTGCCGATGGCATTAGGTGACGGATAGAATTTGGGCGAATGTCATTTCGTTTATCCGTGTGGCACAGCGCGAATGACATTCAATCTGAAGGCATTAAGAGTTAAATGCCATTTTCTCAATCCATATGGCACGGGTATAACTTATCAGCCCCCCCCCCCCCCAAGTAAAAAAAAAAATCAGTGTGGCCCTTTGAGTTGAGGACTGAAGTGGTTGACCTCCCTCAATTCCTTACCTCGCGTTCTCTCTCTCTCTCTCTCTCTTTCCACGAGGTACATACCATCTCACCACGCTTCTGCCCGAGGCGCATTCCGCTTGACAAAGAAAAGAATTCTGGCTGCAGGGTCAACGTAGTGTGGCTAAACAAAGAAAAGAAAAAAAAAGAGAAAAAGCACACCTCAACGTGTGTCGTCGCACCTATCATATTTTCATGAAAGGGCCGGTGTTTGTCCCATGCTCGGTGTTGTCCAGGCAACTCGGCGAGGCCCAGCGCTTGTGGTGTATACAAATAATGACAAAAAAAACAGAGAAAAAAGAAAAGGAAAAAAAGAGAGAAAGAAAAAAGAAAGAAAGAAAGAAAGAAAGAAAGGAAGAAAGAAAGAAAGAAAGAAAGAAAGAAAGAAAGAAAGAAAGAAAGAAAGAAAGAAAGAAAGAAAGAAAGAAAGAAGAAAGAAAGAAAGAGAGGCGCTGTTGTCAACCAAAGTGCGACATGGCCTTATTGTTGCGCATACGCACACTTTGGCACATTCATCCGCAGTTGCCAGGTCAAAGGAGATTTCTGAAATAAAGGCACTTAGTTGCCGAGAGTGTGATGTCCGTGCAGCAGAAATAAGGCGCCTTCGTCTTTTTCCAACCGCTACCACCACCACCACACAGCGTACAAAATCGAAGCAGGACGAAAGAAGGGGAGAATACGAGCGCTCGCCTTCTTCGTCGCTTCTTTCGTTCTGTGTCCATTTTCTGTACGCTATGCGAACAGTTATGCCGTTTTTACGTCTGTAGAAAACTGTAGATACTTGCTGGGGCAAGTAAAGTATTGGGCTGTGTATAAAGCTGAAATTGAATAAGTCATTATTTTTTTCCGAGGTATCCGTAACGTCGAATGTCACCGGGGGGGGGGGGGGAGAAGTGGTTTTTCAAAGAGAAAAGAAGAGAAAAGTGAGCCCCGTAACTGTCTCTCAGTGGGAGGACACCTCAACAGTAGCTCACGAGGGATGGGGGTAGAGAAGGAAATAAAAGGATAGAATTAAAAGGTAGAGAGAGAGAGGAAGGAGATAGCGAGGTGGTGGGACAGGGAGTGACGGAAGTGAGGAGAAGACAGGAAAGAAGGACACGGTTGAAGAAGTCCGAGGACGGGGCACCACTGGCGAGAGCTCTTGTCGGCGTCTGCAGATGGCGTAGGGCTAATCCAGTCGGCCAGAGCTACGCTGTCGTCGTCGTAGGGGACGGGCGGCAGGCGGTGGCGTAGGACCAACCCAGTCGGCCAGAGCTACGCTGTCGTCGGAGATCGTGAGGGCACAACCGGTCGGCACGGAATCCAGCGAGCGAGTGAATGTCACTGGCTTTGCCGACATTTGGATTACAGCTAGCTGCTGTCTGGAGATTCATGCTGCGCACGTAGCTTGAAACCACGACGTGACGTGAACAACACAGAAGCCACGACGAATGAGATGACGAAATGAAAGCGGCAGTTCAAATGACGTTTGTGTAGCTTGATTAGGTGAACACTGCCCTTAACACATTGTACTCGATTTTCACAGGGGACTGGAAACTTCTGCCCTAAAAAGCAGATTCGCTGAGTTCTTGTACGCAAGTGGTTTAAATTTTTCTCATGTCTGCTTCATGTTCTTGTGCGCAAGTGGTTTAAATTTTCTCATGTCTGTTTACGTTCTGCTTATGTCGACATTTTTTTTCTCGATTGTCACAGTCGTTTACCCTACATACTTGGCTGTCACGACGGCGTTATCCTCTCTATCCCCACATCGCGATTAACTGTAATCAGGAGAGTCATTTAGGGCAATGAACCGTGTTGTGTGGAGCATTGTGCAGGCGGGCATGTCTCTATGACGCTTCATCGTGACAGTAAGAGATTGACAGACACACAGACATAGATAGCTAGATAGATAGATAGATAGATTGATTGATTGATTTATAGGTTGATAGATATAGATTGATAGATATAGATTGATAGATATAGATAGATAGATATAGATGGATAGACATAGATTGATTGATTGATTGATCGTTTTAACTGAAGATGGGTCTACGAATAAGTATTTCACAAGTCGTGGGGTGCCACAAGGCAGTGTTTTGAGTCCAACACTTTTCAACCTGGTTCTCGTGGGCTCACCGAAATGCTGCCACAGACGGCTTATATATCTCTCTACGCTGACGATATCTGCATTTGGGCGTCCGGCATGACACGGCCTCAAGTGCACGCAAGAATACAGAAAGCGGCAACAATGACATCGACATACCTTCGCCAGCAAGGTTTGACTATCGCCACAAAAAAATGCGCAGCGGTGGCGTTTACACGCAAACCGATGTCTTTCTACTCATTGTGCATCGATGGCAGATCAATCCCATATAAGAGCACTCATATATTCTTAGGCGTCATCGTAGATCGTGACCTAACCTGGAGCCCGCATGTCACATACCTGAAGAAAAAGCTAATTGGCATTGAGAATGTATTCAAGTTCGTCGCCAGAAAATCATGGGGCCCATCCGTGCACTCCATGTTGCAGCTTTACGCAGCCCTCTTTCTCGGAACTCTCCGGTACAGCCTTCCTGTCCTGTCCAACACGTGCAAGACTAACATCCGTGCACTGCAAAGCGTACAAGCCCAAGCACTTCGGACATGCCTTGGCCTTCCAAGATGCTCATCGACAGTGTCAACTATTGTTATTGCACAAGAACAACCGGTCACAACGCACATCATTGTCGAGACGCTGAGAGCGCACATTCGGCATTTATCACGGCTACCGTCACATCATTTAGCGTGTTTGACAGCTCGGAGGCCCCATTCTTCGTACTGCGGTATCGTGACAAAACATCAGGACATACTACCGCCTGGCTTCAAACGCGATGCATCCAGCAACTGCGCCATGGAGTCTCCGTCAACCTGACGTGCGCTTATCAGTTCCTGGAATCTTTAAAAAGGCAGGCATGTCAACGCTGGCCCTGAAGCAATTGACTTTGCGTCTGTTGGACGAAAGGTACTTCGACCGCATACATGTTTACACCGATGGCTCCACTAATTCCAACAGCTCCACAGGAGCAGTGGTTGTTCCATCTGAAAATGTGTTGCTTCAGTACAAGTTTTCTCACACCACGTTGTCGACAGCAGCAGAGCTCGCAGCACTTCAAGGTGCAGTAAAGTACATTCTTCGCCAGCAACCTAACCAATGGGCCATCTTTTGCGACTCCAGGTCAGCCTTACAGCCACTACGGTTTGTTATGTAGCACGGGCTGCATGAACAATCAATATATCAGATAAGGCACGACTACCACGAAGCGGTCGCGGAAGGTCACGATATTGTATTTCAGTGGTTGCCGAGTCATTGCGGAATCGTCGGCAATGACCGCGCGGATGAAGCTGCTCGATCGGCTCATGACCAAGACCAGCGCACGCCCATACCACTCTTAAGAACGGACGCTGCAAGGCTACTACAATCACTTGCTCGCCGTATATCTCTCCTACAATGGAATACGCAGGGTTTCTCCAACACGCACCTGTATTCGATCGACCCAAACTTGCAACTTCGTTTGCCATCCGAGTTCCCACGATGCGCTGAAACTTTACTGTGTCGCATGAGGTTGGGCGTGGCATTTACGATTTCGTACTTTCGTCTCCTTGGAATGGCGAGCACTTCGGCACGCAACATCTGCGCCTGCGAGGAAACGCTTGAGCACATTCTATGTCATTGCCCAGCATACCAGACCGAACGACGTATTATGAAAGCCAAGCTCTGTCAGCTGGATTCACGGCCGATTACAGAAGAGAAGATCCTGGGACCTTGGCCAACGGCTTCCTTTACTCGCAAAGCCGCGAAAGCCCTCTTGTACTTTTTAAGGACCACCAAACTTCACGACCGCTTGTGAAAGAACTGTGCGAGGCCGTGCTGTGTAGTCTCGAGCTGACTATTTATGCTTCTCTTTCTTACTCCTCTTCTTTTCTGTCTCTTTCCGTTCTAATATTCCCCTTTTCCCCCACCCCAAGTGTAGGGTAGCCAACCGAGCCAAGCTTGGTTAACCTCCCTGCCTTTCCTCTCTATTTATATCTCTCTCTCATGTCGTTCCGAGTATTGCTTGCTTTTTTGTCGTACTCACTAGTAGACCTGAAAACTGTGTGTCCGTAACGAATAATTTACACCACTTAATATTGTATCTAGCGCAGCACACACATATCCTGCATTTGTACGGATTTAAATACATACGCTACGCACGCTACACTTGAATTACATTACGTTCACGTTCTGCTTATGTCGACATTTTTTTTTCGCTTGCCACAGTCGTTTAACCTACATATTTGGCTGTCACGACGGCGTTATCCTCTCTATCCCCACATCGCGATTAACTGTAATCAGGAGAGTCATTTAGGGCAATGAACCGTGTGTTGTGGATCATTGTGCAGGCGGGCATGTCTCTATGACGCTTCATCGTGACAGTAAGAGATTGACAGACACACAGACATAGATAGATAGATAGATAGATAGATAGATAGATAGATAGATAGATAGATAGATAGATAGATAGATAGATAGATAGATAGATAGATAGATAGATAGATAATTATGAAGAAAATGTTAGGTTGTCATTTTCTATCCTTGACTGGGTGAATCACTGTAGCCGCACGTCGATAACCTCGATCATCATCATCATCATCATCATCATCATCATCATCATCATCATCATCAGCCTGACTACGTCCACTGCAGGACAAATGCCTCTCCCATGTTCCGCCAGTTAACCAGGTCCTGTGCTTGCTGCTGCCAATTTATACCCGCAAACTTCTTAATCTCATCTGTCCACCTAACCTTCTGTCTGCCCCTAACCCGCTTGCCTTCTCTGGGAATCTAGTTAGTTACCCTTAATGACCAGTGGTTATCCTGTCTACGCGCTACAAGCCTAGCCCATGTCCATTTCTTCTTCTTGATTTCAGCTATGATATCCTTAACCCCCGTTTGCTCCCTAATCCACTCTGCTCTCTTCTTGTCGCTTAAGGTTACACCTACCATTTTTCGATAACCTCAATACACGCACATAAATGCTTTAGTTTCTGTCGTCTCGACTCATCATTTCTACCCATTTCCTAAGTGCAGGTTACAAGACTTGACCCGTATTCAGAAAGCAACCTCATTTTTATATCGCGTTTTGCTTAACCAGTTTGTGCCTTTGGTGTGCTTGATAAACAAACTAGGTCACTATTTAGTAATAACCACGCCGTTATCTTTCACTCTGACCCACCATGGTGGTCTAGTAGTTATGGTAGTCATCTGCTGACACACAGGTCACGGGATCGAATCTCAATGGGGGCGGAAATGCCTTTTTCATGAAAAAAAAATTCAGCGTCCGTGTTCCTATATTATGTTAAAGAACCACTCGGTGGTCGAAATTCACGGAGCCCGCCGCGACGGCGTTTCTCATAATCGTATTGGGGTTCTGGCACTTCAAACCTCAATCGTCAACAGTCATTATCTTGTGACCTGCTACCGTTTTTAGTTCTTATAACGCACCTGGGGTATACACAAACTTAGGTAGAACATGAGTTAAGGAGAAGGTTGGTTTTTTAATAAGGGCCAACATTCACAAGTTACCATATCATGCACCACACTTTTACACACCAGCCGCCTTTTAGTGCAACGCATATCTCGGAAAGCTCCCGTTTATGGAGGTTTCTCGTATGCTTTTTTAAAATGTTTTCTTGCGGGGGAGAAGGAGAGGGATAGAGTATTGATACATAAATGTAAAAGGGAAACAAGTGTTACTTTTGTGTTGACCTGTGCATATTCATGCGTGTGCAATGAACCGTGTGACACTGCCGCTGCGACCGGCCTTTGCAGCCATCGAAGACCCGGGATGAAGACGCAGGTGGAAGGTGAACTTAAGGGTTTATTTACAGTCTGTACATGGCGAGCACTCTCATATGAGCTGGGCGGCTCGTTATAAAAGGTACGTTTTTTCCCAGATCGCTATAGATTGGGGAAAGCGTGCAGATTGCACTGTTCAATTACATGTACCATATACAACTTGCAATGGTGACGCCCACACCCGCCCAGGTAAACGACACCTATTAGAGCGTGGTTATTGCACTACAGAGTACATCAAAAAGGGGCCGCCGCAACAAAGTTCAAAAAGGTCCGCCGAAATGCTCGATCAATTAGCGGGGCCGGTTGTTGTTGGGGCTGACGCCGCTGTCTCTTCCAAGGAAGATGTTGCGTCCGCGGAAACCATTGTGGTCGTCTAGGGGAACTGTTTACGGCATCTGACGGCACGGCGCCTCGCTTTCTGCAGCTAGTAAGGACGGCACTGCAGACATCAGGCCGGGAGCCCTTCGGCGACTTCTTTGACGAAGAAAGAACCCCGCTCCCTCGTCGGCCCAGGCGCCGTTCGTAGTCTCGCTCATCACGCCAGCAGCAAGTCCGAATTACGATTGCCACGTTTTATCGCCCAATTCTCTTCATCGTTAGATGTAAAGTATGAGTTTGGTCGTTGAAGAGCCTATATATCGAGTTACTCTTAAGCGCTTACCGTTCTAGAAATATTCTCGCAAGAGACCACAGTGTCATTCGTATATAATTAGCCTAGCATTGTCTGAGTAATTTTTAAAACAAACTTGAAATATATAGCAGAATTATGAGCCCAGGTTTTCCTTGAATGTGCTGGGAACGTATATGCCTCTGTGGTACGGTAGTTATGGTTCTCGGCTGTAGGCCCGAAGGTAGCGAGTTCGGTCCCGGCCAAGGCGGTCGCATTACAATGTGTAGGTAAAATGTGCGTTTAGAAAAAAGTGGTTAACGATTTAGGAGGGGGGTGGGAGGGATGAACAACAAGAAGGAAGGCAGGGAGGTTAACCAGGCACATGCCCGGTTTGCTACCCTACGCTGGGGGAATGGGAAGGGGGCATAAAGATGAGAGAGAGAGGAAAGAGAAGAGAAAGAGAGGGAGAAAAAACGAAAAAGGAGGATTGTCAGTCAATCGGCTGGTGCGTATGCAGCGGTGGCACTACACAAAAGTTAAAGGTGGTCACATAGGCCTGTTGTCCTCAAAAAGCACAAGACAGCTTTGACTGATTTTTGGGCCGACGAAAGGCGATGACGGTGTTCCAGTAGCATATCTGCACAGAGAGTGGCCGATCGTCCAATTGTCGCAATGCGTCCGAAAGCTTCTGTCTTTGAGAGGCAAATCGAGGGCAATGGCATATCAGATGGTCGATGTCTTCTTTGGTGCAGCAGACGTCGCATTCCGCATTGTCGGTCAATCCGATGAGGGTTTTATATGCTTTTGTGAAGGCAACCCCCAACCAAAGGCGACAAAGAAGTGAAGCTTCACGTCGATGAAGTCCGGATGGAGGTCGAAGTTCCAGTCGAGGGTTTATTTGGTATAGTCTCGTATGTCTTATGCTTGGGGTGTTCCACTCCTGCAGACTCAGACTACGTGCCAGGCGACGAAGTTACTTTGCAGCGTCAGTCCTTGACAAAGGAATCGGCGGCAGAACTTGCGGCTTTGCGTGTCGCCCTGGAGTACATAAAGTCCCAAAGACCGAGTAAATGAGCTGTGTTTTCCGACTTGAAACCAGCCCTACAGAGCATGCAGTCAGTCCTTCGACGGGGTTGCCATGAACAATTAACTTACGAAGTTGTCAAGCTTGTTCCCCACGTCACAGAAACAGGCCACGGGGTCAAGTTGCAGTGGCTTCCTGGCCATTGTGGGATCAGTGGCCATGATTCCGCAGACAACGCGGCTCGCACATCGCACCAAGAAGAGCACACCCTTCCGATGTGTAACGATTTAGAGTACTTAGTACTCTTCTATGGGAGAGCAACGTCATCCTAAGAAAGGTTCGATTACTGTTCCCGGTGTTGTGCGATGTTGGTGCACGTTAAAGGACTCCTGATGGTTGATATTTCCGGGGCCCTTTACACTCTACGGCGTGCCCCACAACCATATCGAGGTTTTGGTACGTAAAACGCCCCAACTATTATTATCGTCTTGTCTTTTTACTCGTCCTATTTTGCGTTGTTTTTCTTTATCTGCGCGTTTTCGATCTTTTTGTTTGATTTATCTTGCTGAAGACTTTCTGTAATGTATTGTTTAGTTTGATTGTTTTATTTTGGTGTGCGCCTGTACCTTATGGTTGGTCTTGTAACAAAAATTATTATTATTATTATTATTATTATTATTATTATTATTATTATTATTATTATTATTATTATTATTATTACAATGAAGATAAGTTATACACGGTACTGAACTATAACCAATTGAAAGGAGGAACGGTCCAGTTCATGAAACATTCCTGCTGAGTCAATGTGTGTTCGCTTCTTTTTCAGCGTCGGTGTAGTGACACTACAGTCATCTTCCTCCTTTTTTTTTTCTCATCAAAATATTGGTTCATTTCTATAGACATTTAAGGGGCACTGAACCTCAAGCATAGCGGTTCTTCCCGTTCAGCGACATCTAGCTCACATAAATTCAGAACAACTAAAGCAAGAAGTGATAAAGAAAGAGCAACCTCGTCATTGCCAAAAAGCGCGAAAGAGAGGAAAATTAAAATAACAAGTGTGAGTCATCATTACCCCTGGTCACCATCGTTCATTGAAGGCTTGATGAGAGCGGTGTTGACATATGCAATTTCAGCGTCGAAGGGACACGTGGGAAAAGTGCCATGTCAAGAAGGGTAATGAAATCTAGGTGCCGGAAGTTCATTAAACTTTGCAGCAATGAACCCCGTATATAACTCGCTAAAGGTTGATGTTCTGTGGTAAACAAGTCCGGCTGCATACGTATAACCTGCACACAGTGCAGTGACCCTGACCCGTGCATCTAGGAAGTATGTGGAGGCGAGTTTTTAATGTCACGTTGTTTCGCTCTCTTGCAGATCCGGAACGCACTTTGTAGTCAAAAATACAGAAAAAAGAAAGAGTATGACGAAGGAAAGGCAGGATGGTAACCAGATGCTCGTCTGGTTTGCTATCCTACGCTGCGGGAAAAGGAATGGAGGTAGAAAAAGAAAGAAGGGGGTAAACCCATCAGACTGTGTTTAAAACACGGGGAAACGATCGTTTAGCCCTCTGATTTCTGGAAACAGTATCAATGCCCGCATCGCTTAGTTGGCTTGGAACGCGTTCTGTTATGAACGGGTCATTTCCCTTGCTGCCCGCATCGAATAACACCATATAGTGATGATCTGGTAAACTTTTTTAAATAACTGTATTTAGGAAGAAATTGATGCCCATACATATATGTGTTACGCCGTCTACTCAACTATTCTGAATGATAGTTTCCGGCGTAAAATTTTCAACAATCGCAAAATTGCACAAATAAACTCACAAATAGACATATACGTGCACGATGCCAACTATGGCGATATATTTCCGTCTTTCGAAGTGCGAAGACATCGTGAGGTCAAGCATAGTGTTTGCCACAAGAACAATAAGACTGGGGCATAATTTTCTGTGAAAAATAAAAGAGTTAGAGTGAGAAGGAGAGACAAAAGAAAACAAAAGATGTGTTTTTTATTACTTTTATGGTGTCGCAGTTGAAGCGTCCACTTTCTGGCGGGCCTTTGATGGGGGCCTTTTTTTCCCAGAGTTTTTGTTAGTTTTCTTCATCAAGTGAGAAGTGTGGATAAATTCGCTCCATAGCAGTCTGTCAACCCCACTCCTCTTCTTCAGTGCAGGGTAACCAACAATGCTCAACCTGCTCTTTGCTTTTCTAGTTATGTCCGTCCTCTCTCCCTCTCTTCCTCTTTCTCCACTACGAAAATCTAAGCCACTAGGTTACCGAATCATTAACCGCAGACGTAACCTACAACGCTCAATACGAGATAATTAACGCACACGAAACAATAATAAAGTAAAAAAAGAAAAAGCCTGCCGACGTCATTTTATTTCTTCTCGGTGTGTTCACCAAAGCTCCCGTTAGGTCGAGTTGTTATCAAAGCATGCGTAACCAACTTGCCCAAAATTTGCACCTCACTGCGCCTTATCTGAATAAAGTATCGGCAGTCCCGCCTTATAAATAGCGTTGACGTATGCTTAGCACAGTGATTTCAACGGCCGAAAATGACTGCCGGCCGGAAGTCTCCCCAAAGACCGCGTGCTTCTTGAAAATAATAAAAAAATAAAATAAATTTCTTTACATGCAGGAAGTTCTATCAGCGCAGGTCTGTGCGTATGCAGTACAAAGTGATTCGAAAGCTCTGGCTGAAATTGGAAAAGGTGCGGTTAGATTACGCGTGGTCTCGTCGCCGAGGGAGAGCCTGATTAGCGCACTGGACAGCCTGTGACTTCCGCCGCGGTTGCGAAGATGTATTGCGTTACGTTTTTGTGTGTGTGTGTGGGGGGGGGGGGGGGGGCAAGCTTTCTCAATGTGATCACAATAAATAATGTTCGGGCTGCTACGCACTGGTGGGGCGAAGGCTGAGGGAACAGTGGAGCTAGAGCCATTTCCATCCTCTTTTCCCTTATCCTCACCCTTGCTTCTCTTTCTCACCCATTACTACACTATGCTATACAGTAATATACTATACTATACTATACTATACTAATCTATACTATACTATACTATACTATATTATACTATACTATATACTGCATATTGTATGCTCCACCCTCTTCCACCCCTCCATTCTCTTATCCTCCTCACCATTGCTTTCCTTTCTCATCCCTTTCTGTATACTTTACTATACTAATCTACACACGTGCCTATGCTGTGCTTCACTTTCTCCCACTTTGACTTTCCCTCTTCTTCACCCCCACATCGCTTTAGCTCAGCCTCGCTTTTCTTTTCCATCTGCAGCGTGTTTCTCGGACTTCCATAATTTCTTTTATTCCATTGTGAATTTCTGGGGTGTTCCGTGTCAGAACCACTACAGAATGAGGCACACTGTTGTGGAGAGCCCTTGAAGTTTAAGTCATTTGTTGTTCTTTAATGTGCACCGATGGGCATGGGCCGGGCACGTAGGCAGCATAACCGCTACTCATTAAGGGCAACTGACTGGACTCCCAGAGAAGGCAAACGTGTGCGATGGAGCAGAAAATTAGGTGCACAGATGGGAATAAGAAGTTTGCAGGTATAACGTGGCAGCAGATTGGCGGAACATTAGAGAAACCTTTGTCAGGCAGTGGGCGCAGTCAAGCTGCTGATGGTGGTAATGTGCACCGATATCGCACAGCGCACGGACCTCAATAGTATTTACTCTCGAGTAAAATGTGACCACCACGGCAGGGCTGGAACCCTCACGTTTCAGTTCCGCATTCAAGCCCCGTAAACAGTACACTACCGCGGCTTACTTGATAATGTTTGCGCAGGCGGAAAATTCGTTTGACTCAAAGTACACACGGGCATATTTCTTTGGAAATAAGTGGGCCTTCGTTTTTGTTTGACACTTATCATCACTATAGCCCAATTTAAAGGGTCTACATTCAGCCTGTCGGTTTGACATCGCTACGAGCACCGTATGCGATAGAGCTGTTGCTATGCGTATGTATGAAGAATGGTGGTGGACGAAATATCTCTCCAATTACGGGGTTTTAAGAGCCGAAACCACGGTCTCAATATAAGGCGCGCCAGTGCACCGTGGTGATGTAGCGGATACTGTGCTCGGCTGCTCGCTCGAATGTTGAGGGTTCGACTCCCACCACGTTGATCGTATTTCGATGGAGACAAAATTCTAGAGGCCTGTGCCCTGCGCCATGTCAGTTGACGTTAGAGAACACCAGATGAACGAAATCTCGGGAGTCCACCACGTACTACGGCGTCTATCATGATCATGTCGTGGTTTTGGCACGTAGTAACCCGCATATTATTTGTATTGTTACTGAGGCATGCATGAATGGTAAACTTAAGTTAGTTTCGACCAGTCGGGGTTGTTTAACACGCTCATATATATTGAAGTGCACGGGTGTAATGGCATTTCACACCCGTGCAGTATGCGAAAGTCGGCCGCCTATATACTGCTGCTGTAGCCGTGGTACAGGAGTACAGAACCGTATGCTCATACTTCGCAAGGCGACTCCTTTATAAATATATAGTCCATTTTGCGTAAGGCGCTTAGGTGCCGTCACCTTGGGTTATTATAGGCGAATTTTCTTTTTGTTTTTGTATATCGTGACATCAGGAAACATCGAATAAACCAACCCAATTGTTTCCATGCGTATGAGCATGCCGAAATATGATTCATTTGGTAATTAAACTGTACTGTTAACAGCTCGTTACAGCGGCACCGAAACCCCTTCGTATAGTTTATACCACCTCAAGTGAACAGCATTGAGAAATTCTTTAACGGCTGGCGCGGTGCAGATTAGCTGCCGTGCTCTCACCTGACACTCTGCGGTATGAAATGATTGTACGCTCACCCCCGTATTCTAGAACGTCACTTTACTCAACGCTTCACCTTCACTTGAGAAAGCCAATAGAAGCGCCCTCGCTAAGCCAGAAAAGTCACTGCATATCAGCGATAAAGTGGTGCGATTCTCGAGCAGCGCAGCGTCATTTTCAGCCGAGCTGCGGCGCAGTGCTCAACTTTGTCAAGTGAAGGGTGAAAGTCGAGCCGAGGAGCGTTTGTGAATACGGGGTCAGTATATCCAGAAAGAAGCGCTAGGACGTTGGCCCAGTGGTCCGGCAGCATAGGCGATAGACCCGCAGCGATTTGTATGCTGTATACCTCACTGAAAAGTTCTCGGTCGAGTGCCCGCCGCTCTGCAGCTCTTGCGTGGTTGTATACGTGCGCACATATCTGCACCCGTTATCACGGGGTGGGTTAAGTGGCATCGACGCGAGTTAAAGGGACTCGCATAGAGAGAGTGAATGTGGATAGTTGCTCTAGAGATATGCGTATGCTGATAAGGGCCGAGGGAGCACCGCTGCAAATTGTGTTCGTGTAATGCTTCTCCATGGATAAGGGCGAGTGGATTGCGACGCATCTGCGACCTTTGCAGGCTATCTGCCGCTGATACGGCATATGACGTTAGCGTGGCGAGCGAAAACGCAAGCGCGCCATGAAGAGGTTCGTATAACGACGTTATAAGGTGCGACGTTACGCGAACAGCGCTTCTGACAATCGAGGCGCGATGTTCCCTTTCATTCGATTGGTGCAAGCAGGCTTCGTTCTGTGAAGAGCGCTCGTTATGCGCGTGCTGCTTCTTGTAGTGCTCTTGCGCAACACTCATCGTCCAAGACTGCGGGGCCACCTTCGGATAGACAATCTACGTCGCCGGCGCTCGTAAATATATGAACTGAGTGGCGTAACTGTATGTTTTACGAGCTTGGATTGTTTGGGACATCGAAGATTCCAGTGCGCTTCGGCTTTCGTGTGTCTGTCTCGTTTTTTTTATTCTCTTTGTCTCTAAGCTATCTTCGTGTGCAGCAATCATCCGCCGTAGTACGCCACTTATAGCGGCTAACGTGTTTACTCTGCTAACCTGAACGATGCAGGCTGGAATGAAAGCGCGTATGTTATAAGCTTACATATCTGACAGACGAGAGCATGTCAAACCGCTCCTGCTGCTTCCAACTACTTATACGGGTGTGCGCGATTGCCTTCAAAAAAAAATTAAAGAAGTGCCAAATGTAAAAATACCAAAAAAGAATTCGTGGCGTAGGGACAAAAGCACGAGTTGTTTCGACACCATCGGCGGCTGGTGTTCTGACTTATAGAGAGATCCGCCCACGCCGATTCCGAGAGCGGTGAGTCACTGCTCCTGTCACCGCTGGGCACGGGGTCTGGGGAAAAACCAGCGGTCGATGATGCGCAACCGGGGCTTCGTGGGCCGTCCATGCGCATGCGCCGTTTCACTGCTATTGCAATCACTCTTCTCTTAGCTCATTCTTTAGGTCTAC
This sequence comes from Rhipicephalus annulatus, assembly GCA_013436015.1. Taxonomy (NCBI): domain Eukaryota; kingdom Metazoa; phylum Arthropoda; class Arachnida; order Ixodida; family Ixodidae; genus Rhipicephalus; species Rhipicephalus annulatus. Next base: position 125,458 of record WOVY01006085.1, on the reverse strand, counting down.
TGCGGTCGACTTCCACAGGACGTCGCATCGCTCCATATCTGCACGTTCATTGGTTACAAGATGCAGGTATAGAGAAGTATAAGGCTGTGTGGAGTGAAACAAGATCATTCCAGGCTCACTAACGCCGATACTTTCGTTTTCACAGTCCTCACTTGGGGTCATATCGCGGCGTACTTTCGACTCGAACGCGTAAATCAGAGCTAACGTTATCTTTAGAGAGTAGACTCGTCGCGACATGACGTGGTTATGTGGAACGATGCGCATACCAGTCGTTATATTAAACAGATTGATTTGGCGTAGGAATCCGTGAGTACTGTATACGTCGTACTAAAAGCGGCCAGATTTCGCACCAACTTCGCGTTGGATGAATACCGTATGATGTGTTTAACCACCCGTCTCATATTTCGGATCGATGAGCTAGTTTTATTCCGGTATAAAGCACTAGGTTGTATAGAAAACCTTCGTCACTACTTTGACTTCCAGTGTGGTTGCGACCTCTGCGTGTGCCTGCGTTGGCTGTGTGTATAATATATAGTTGTCCGTACCGAAGCGTATTCGTCGCATAGAAAAAAATTGCGCGACCCGCCCGCGCACAATAGGCACACTTAAGGTCTATTGTGCTACTGTCATCGACTTGTCTTGCACAGACAGCCCATCCTCCTCAATTTAGAGCACACACAGGATGGGTGACCACTTGTCATTCAATATCACGAGCCCATATCATAGCAGAACTGTTTGTTCTGGGTTGAGATCATGCCTTGCTTTATGTATGTTCGTGCATGCGTTTGTATGTGCGCCGATCACTGTACCGCCTGCTGATACCTCGATGACGCTTTGGGACCTGCCCATGATTTTGTGCAATTGCTTTCATCGTTCAAGTTTTCTCTTCACCAGCACCTTGTGGTTCTGTTTTCTTCCGCTATGTGCGATATTGCCTGGTTTGTACGCGACTGTGTATATTTGCCCGCCCACCCTGTATGAGCCTGGGAAAGGCTTAGAGTATTAAATAAATAAATAAATAAATAAATAAATAAGCACACAAAATTTGAGCACTTCTGATCGAGTGGGTGGGGATGGACGTAGATATTTAGAAATAGCAACATTAAGGGGGGGGGGGGGAGGGGTGTCGGAACGCTCTTAAACCTGCCTACGCCGTTGGTCTATATAGATGGCGTTGGAATAGCTTGTACCGAAGGTAAGCTCGAACACTGGTCTCTCCCTTCGTCATTCCACGAAACAAATAAACAACTGTCGCGGCCCTGTTCTTGCGATCACACATGTCTTCTTTGTCTTCCACTCGCTCCTATCTCAGCGGACGGCCTAAAAGGTTCACACACCAAGAGGCATGAAGGCATACGAAAATACACCTCAGAGAGTGCATGATCAAACAGAACCTCGTGCTGCACGCTTTGTCTATACGAACGCAAACATCCGCGCCGCACATTCGGTGTGCAAGCAAGGGTACGCGTGATTAATCGTCGCGCCTCTCTCAATTAGACATGGCGGGGATGAGGACAGAGGCGCCCCAGATACGGGTGTCTATATGTATGCCCGAGATGCCAATAGGCACCATTCATTACGGCTTTCTCCCGCGAGCCGATTCGCGTAAACTGATTCTCGCACTTAGCGCCTGATACGCGCGCCGACATGCTCTACATGCTCTGGGCTGATTGTTATTTATATACATAGTATCTCGCCAGTGGGGGGTATGCGTTTTGCTTGCCGCCACAACGCTCTTGTGAGCAAACACGGGCACTGTTATGTGAGTGAGTTATGAATCGAGTGGTGCTAACAGCTCGGGCACCTTTCCAGCTTTAGGAAACGCGCCTGTGATTGTTTACAAATCTACCGATGCGATGTGTGAAGTAACATGTGTACCACTAATGAACCAAGTATGGAAAAGCTGTACACCAGCCTCCCGTCGAACTACTGCTTTCTTTTTCTGGTTCGAAACGGTACCATACGGGGAAGTTAATTGAAATCCTTCAAGTGATGTCGGTCATTCCAGCGACGCAGGCGGCGCCATGTAGCCGTGCTCCGAAGCTGTCACACGGCGATAATCTGCGACGCAGTCAGTGACGCACTTCGGTCTCTCAGTGGTCATGAACCAATGAAAGGCGTTTCTGCCGGCAAAGTTCGACCAACCAACGAGCCACGCATTCACTCCTATACTGAGCGTGCGTTTCCATTCAACGCGCGCCAAACTGATACACCCAACAGACATAGCTTGTATTCTCATTGAACCGGGACAAGCCACGTTTGAACAGAAGAAACCAGGTCAGAATCTGCGAACTATAACAATGTAGCGACGAGTTCATGTGTAACGCGCAAGAGCTCGAGTACGTGTGCGCAGCCGCGCCAGCGAAGGGCCAGCTTTGCGGCTCTGTGAAGACGAGCGCATAGCGACAGCCTTGATGACGGGCCTGGCGTGCGCCCGCTCCGAACAATCGCCCGTTCGAGGACGGCTGATGTTGGTGCGCACGCACACACACACGCACACACACACGTGCCGCGCACAGACGAGCTAGCGTCGACCAGCTTATACGCTCTGCGATAGAGGGGACAATGGGGGCTTTGCGTCGTACCGCCGCGCATGAAAAGGAGTGAGGACGCAGCGCTATTGACGCAAGCCGAAACGCTCCGACGCGCTGCTGTTTAATCGCCGGAAAAATGGTCCTCCCATCGCGAGCGACACGTTGGCTTCATCATCGCGTATACCGCAATGCGCCGACTTGCGAAGTTGGGAGCTACGACGTCCAATGCAGGGAGTTTTAAGAGATAAGAATCGGGCGTCTAATGTCGGGGAAAGCTACCTGCTTGAAGCGTGAAACAACGCAAAAATATTATAGATATAATGAGCGCAAGAAGAGCACTTCGATCGTGTGATTAGCTGACAATTGTAACGTCATCGCGAGTTTAAGTGCGGCGTGACCTGCAGTAACGGGTTGCTTTCAGCTGGGAGCACAAAACAAAAGAGTCACGAACCTCGTCTGCAGTTCAACGTTAAAATTTTTTTTCGCCACATAGAGAGTTTTAAACAAGTTTCCTTACTCTCATACCCACTGTGCCCTTCAGGCATTGCAATAGAGGTGTGGGGTACACGTAACAGTTTGAACAACCTGTGGTAGTCCGCAGCAAATAATGAGTTGATCGATGAGAATTATGACATTCAACTACAAACATTGGTAGACGAACAACAACAACAAAACACAATCAATAGCCCTGATAAGTAAAAGCGTCGTGTACGAGTGTCAATGTACATCACCAAAATAAATACAAAGTACTTACACCAAGGGTTGATCGACCGGGCAAAATAAATCAAAACTGCAGATAAGAATACACTGAAGTGTGCAAAGTCACCAAAGTAGGCGGCGGATTGTGTGCGGACAGAGTAACATTAAATATATTTATGGATGTATAGTAATCAGCAATATAAGGTGGAACAGCCAAAGTCGCCGTGGGAGTTGCTCGGTGCGTGGGGTGATTTGCTGAGATGATTACAGTGGCCAATAAATACCCTGAAGATGAAAAAAAAAACCACGTCCCAAACACGATGGCACAGTATTCCCGTACATTCCGTAGGGTAAACTGGCACTGTTTAAAATCACTAATGAGGCTAACTGAGGAGTTTCCATATTTGGTTAGTTTCACACAGACCAGACCAGATGGAAGAATAAAGCTTGAAGTCTGAAAAATAAAAATGACTTATGTGTGACTTTTCTAGTAAAAGACGAACGCGCAGAATATATACGTGTTGTTAAGGTGCCTCAGATATGCGCAATAATTGCTTTTTAATTGACAATCGCACACGTATGAATGCTGATTCTTGAGCAATATTGGTGGGCGCCGCAGATGGGGTCGGCCGTTCGGGGTATCGGCTGGTGCTGTTTATAGCACCCGGTTCGCGGTAACAGTAGACAAACAGACAAATGCACAGACAGACAGACGGACGGACGGACGGACGGACGGACCCAAGGTTTTGCGTCGAAGGTCCCCAAAAAAGACTATCGTCTTTAAAAAAAACAAACAAAGATCCTTATCGCATTCACATTTCTTTAGTTGCCCGACCCCAAACATACGGACCCATGGTGCCGCACCTATAGTGAGCATGTGAGCTCAGAAATAGTAAGCGCACCTATATAGTGAGCGCACCTATAGTGAGCGTGGTGAGCACAACGAACTTATAAGTTCGTTGTGCTCATTTCGCGCGCTCGCCTCAATGATGACGAGGTGCGCAAAGAGACTGCGTCGTCGGCGTATACTTTTGTGCTGCAAGGGTCGGCGACTGTAACGACTGCGTGCTCGGCGAATGCCCTGCGCAGTCAGGAAGCTTGGGAGTTCGCGGGAAAGTGCTCGGGCATGCTGCCGGTAATTCGGTGGACACTCGGTGACGGGGCCTGCACGCTGGCACGAGGGTCGACGGCACCTGTGCACCGCGACCGCATTAAGACGTTTCGAAACATGGGCTGCAGTGTTTGTCCGAACGGATTAATGAAGCTCGCATAGGGTTGTATCATAAGTGATCCCCTAAGGAATGTTTTATTAATCTTGTTTCTGTTCATATAAGTATTATTATTTTATTTATTATTTATTACATACTGCTGACCTGTTTACCGGGTCTTAAGCAGGAATGGGCATACAGAAATGTTTACTACAAAAAACATAATTGACATCACACAGCATACTGGCAGTGGTTACAATTCAACACTTTTGTACTAATTTACAAAAAACTAAAGAAAAACATTACAACAATGGCATAGCTTTGCTGTCTGAAACGTACTAAAAAATGGAATCATTGTGTAACTCTGGGCTGCATGACTATACAAAAAACTGTTAGTCGTTATTGAGAGCATGTAGAAATAGATTAACTGTTGGACACTGTACAGCATCGGGTGATAGGCAATTCCACTTACGGGTAGTTCTTGAAAAAAATGAATACCTGAATGTGTCTGTGCGGTTTACGTAATCTAAAACTGTCTTTGAATGATGTGAGTGCACAGCATATTTACTTATTTGTCTAATGTGCACTGTTTTGTTGATACGAATTTTGTTGTGGAAAATGAGGTAAAAAAGCTCCAGCCTCTCCATTCTTCTTCTCTCCTCTAGTTTTTCGAGATCCGCTTTAATTAGTAGAAGTGAAGGGGAAGTACGCCAACTATAACAATTAAAAACAAATCGGACAGATTTTCTTTGGACCATTTCTAATTTTTTTATATTAGACTCAGTAAAGGGATCCCACACTGCAGCTCCATATTCTAATACTGGTCTAATTAAAGTTTTGTACGCGAGAAGTTTGATGTGTGGTGTGGCATTCACAAGCCTCCTTCGCAAATAGCCAAGCTTTTTCATTGCCTTTCTTTTAATATATTCTATGTGTTCATTCCATTGTAAGTCTGATGTGAGTATGAGTCCTAAACATTTGTGTTTAGTGACTTCGGATAACACATGACCATTGATGGGATAGGTAAACAGAAGCGGTTTTTGCTTGCTCGTAACTCGAATTGGTACTGCTTTTCTATAATTGAATGTCATCTGCCATTTTTTGCACCACATTTGTAACGTTGCTAATGCAGCATTTAAAGATTCTAAATCACTGTAACTAAGAATTTCCTGATAGAGTATACAATCGTCCGCGAGAAGCTTTATTTATACGGGTAAGTTTAGCACAGTGTCATCAATAAATAACAGAAAAAAAACAACGGCCCCATAATTGACCCTTGAGGCACACCCGATTTCACGGGGGCGGAACTCGAGGTGACACCATCAATGGCAACACATTGGCTTCTCATTGAAAGATAAGCAGTTATCCATGCAAGTAATTTCTCATTTTTCAGAATTGCTTTGAGCTTAATTAGTAATTTCTGGTGACTCACACGATCGAAAGCTTTTTCAAAATCCAATAATATAACATCTACTTGACCATTCATACCGATCGCTGCTGCTAGGTCATGAAACGTCTCAATAAGCTGGGTTACCGTGGAATACCCTTTGCGATCGAAAGCCGTGCTGAAGGGGCGTGATTAGGTTATTCCTTTAGCCATGACCCTAAAGGAAGAAAAAAGAGATTTCCACCTATCGGCAAAAGGGGGCAAGCGATGTCGTTTTTATTATTTATTTATTTATTTATTTCTCATTGCGCAATGCTCCATCCTAATTTAATTTTTCATCCATGCCGGGAATCGGATCTTTGCTGACGTACTCAGCAGCGGCACTTCAGTTGCTGCAGGCCACAACGACGGTGATGCGTCAGCATCCAGACAACATTGGAATAAGGCAACGTGAACTAACATACGAGCTTCCATAAAAGATCAGATTGACATGAAAGATAAGGCTGATCACAAATAGGTCCATGATCAAGAGATTGTCAATTTTTTGAAAAACGGAGCGTATGAACACACATGTGAGGGGGCGTACTTCGTTCCTATCGAGAGGTTTGTAACGATGAATGGGAGTATATAGTCGACAATTATATCGCGTAGTTCACCCTGTATGTTTTGACGAGTCAGAAGACAGCGAAAAAATGGGGAGGATTGGGAAGGTTATGCAGAATGAGAGATGATGAAAAAGCGCTGTCTTCCTTCTGCTGTTCCCCTCCTCTGTCGTGAACAACACAACACTGGTGTAAATGAAAATTTGTTTCTTTCGAATCTGTAACCCCCCTGCTATAACGCCTTCGGGCGCTGCAGGCATACTTCGAATAAAGAAAGAAAGAATAAAGAAAACACTCTATATGAAAAAGAGAACACACACGCGAATCGTGCCTACGAAGGAAAACATTTCCGCAACCTGGGACTACATGATGTCGCAAGCCAGTCTTGGCTATTTGCATTAACTGCTGGTTTCAACCCCAGCACAGAGGTCATGCGCGCACATCGCTATTTCTATGTCGTCCATCTGAGACTCTTGATACGCACTGCATTCGCATGCAGGGCCCCCATAGGTGCCGATACAAGCGCGACGACCCGCTTTCTCGCAATGCCGCATTCCTGGCGACCGCAGCAGCGTCGACTGTCGCAATGCGTCGCCTCCGGTGTCGATATGCAGCGCTGCAGCTGCCGTCGGCACGCATTCACGCAGCGTGCAGAGCCGCGCCAGGCGAGTAGACAAGCCCCGCCACCTGCGAAACCGTCTTTCGACGAAGAAAACGGCGCTGTCCTTGTCCTGGAGAGATAGTACCTCGCGCAGCCTCGCTGCATTCATTTGCTATTCCTCGCGTACGCGACACAAGGTATGCACCTGGGGGAAGTTCGATGAACCACGATGGCTGCCGCGCGACATGACGCTTTCTCAAATGAAACTCTCGTCCCTGCATCGCCTAACACGTGCACAACTGCTGGAGGGAGCCTCGGTACCACAAAAGTTTGAGTCTGGAGGAGACACTGAATGGATCGCCGAATCGATTCAGGCTTTTATTGCAGAAAAGCTGTCTACCCTTCGCCGTAGTCGGTCGTCGCGATAGTAGTAGTAGTAGTAGTAGTAGTAGTAGTAGTAGTAGTAGTCGTAGTAGTAGTAGTAGTAGTAGTAGTAGTAGTAGTAGTATAGTCGTAGTAGTAGTAGTAGTAGTAGTAGTAGTAGTAGTAGTAGTAGTAGTAGTAGTAGTAGTAGTAGTAGTAGGTAGTAGTAGTAGTAGTAGTAGTAGTATAGTAGTAGTAGTGTAGTAGTTTAGTAGTAGTAGTAGTAGTAGTAGTAGTAGTAGTAGTAGTAGTAGTAGTAGTAGTAGTAGTAGTAGTAGTAGTAGTAGTAGTAGTAGTAGTAGTAGTAGTAGTAGTAGTAGTAGTAGTAGTAGTAGTAGTAGTAGTAGTAGTAGTAGTAGTAGTAGTTAGTGTAGTAGTCGTAGTAGTAGTAGTAGTAGTAGTAGTAGTAGTAGAGTAGTAGTAGTAGTAGTAGTAGTAGTAGTAGTAGTAGTAGTAGTAGTAGTAGTAGTAGTAGTAGTAGTAGTAGTAGTAGTAGTAGTAGTGTAGTAGTAGTAGTAGTAGTAGTAGTAGTAGTAGTAGTAGTAGTAGTAGTAGTAGTAGTAGTAGTAGTGTAGTAGTAGTAGTAGTAGTAGTAGTAGTAGTAGTAGTAGTAGTAGTAGTAGTAGTAGTAGTAGTAGTAGTAGTAGTAGTAGTAGTAGTAGGTAGTAGTAGTAGTAGTAGTAGTAGTAGTAGTAGTAGTAGTAGTAGTCGTAGTTAGTATAGTGTAGTAGTAGTAGTAGTAGTAGTAGTAGTAGTAGTAGTAGTAGTAGTAGTAGTAGTAGTAGTTAGTAGTAGTAGTAGTAGTAGTAGTAGTAGTAGTAGTAGGTAGTATATAATATAATAATTATAGGTATTTACGTTCTAAAACACCAAGATATGATTATTTTATGAGGGATGCCGAAGGAAGGGCTCAAGAATTTTGACCACCAGGTCGGACAGTACACGGGCCTCTACCGTTTTGCATCCGCCTAAATGCTACCTTCGCGGCCGGGAATGAATCCGCGACCTTTGGGTCAACTTCCGAGTACCGTAGCAATCGTTCCATCTTGGCGGATTAGTAGTGGTAGCAGTAGTAGTGATAGTGGTAGTAGTTTGCAATAGTAGTAGTCACTCAGATCAAGGGATAAGTAAATAAATAAATAACCGCCACAGGGCAACCCCATTTTGCTGAGTTAGATACCAATTGGGATGCACCAATTACGTACAATGAAATAACAAAGCACTTTAACTGGAACGCCGCATTTTTCCACCCCCACATCCGAAACTTAACCGACCGCAGGCATTAACCCTACGCCTATTACGGACACACACGTATCCAAACCTTGCCACGCTTCACGTTTATTATCCCGAGGCATACCCCAGCGACACATGCCCATCATGTGGACACACAGCGACACTCGCACGCATGCTCTGGGAGTGTAGAACAACTCCTCCCGACTCTATCTCAAGCAAGTGGGAGAGGTTCCTCAGGAGCTCGCTTCTCGCCTACCAGCAATGGGCCGTCCAGCAGGCCCACGAAGCGGCCGCCAGGTACTCCCTGTCGGTCCCTACCTGGGAGACGCCCGCAGCGCGCTAAGCGCGTCCTGCAGGACTAAAACAAAGTTTTTTCATTCCATTTCAATAATAAATAAATAAATAAATAAATAAATAAATAAATAAATAAATAAATAAATAAATAATAAAACTACACCGTCTCCCGCCAAGGGAACCATGTGTAGATGCGAAGCAGCGGGCACTAGCGCATAACATTGCGGCGACGTTGACGCTGGCGCTCATCGCGCCGGTGCGCAAGAGAGAAAACTGGGGAGGCGCAAAGCACGCAGTGATGGACCAGTGTTTCCTACTGGAACGTGCCAATCGCTGCTAATGGGCAATGAAAGACAGAATACTCCAATTGGACACAGAGAGCGGCAGTCCGGTTTTAGCTTAGCACGCCCGCTGCGAATTTTTATTGTTCAACAACGCACAGGAGAAATCTCCCACCGGCACTACCTGGCAGTGAACGATTGTATAGCGCGAACAGTCCGTTTTTTCAATCAAGAAACTCGCTAGCAGACGCTCCCCGCGTCGGCGGGGAGGAGACGCGCATGCGCAGTGGGATGTAAGCGCTGCTGGGATTGATGCTTAGATGAGGGAGAGGGGAAAGCGAGCAGACGCTGTATGCGTCGGCGTTGAGAGAGAGTGGGGGACGCAGGAGAGGGGGAGGGGCCCGCATGCATGGTATAGGGGATCACGCCGCACACCGGACTGAGCTCGACCATATGACACTTCGCATCTGATATAGGGGGTTTAACATTGCAAAACCACCATATGACTATGAGAGACGCCGTAGTGTAGGGTTCCGGAGATTTCGACCACCTGGGGTTCTTTAACGTGTGTCCAAATCTGAGCACACGGGCTTACAATATTTTCGCCTCCATCAGAAATGCAGCCGCCGCAGCCAGGATTCGGCCCCGCGACTTGCGGGTCAGCAGCCGAGTACCTAAGCCAAAAAATACCACATGATAAACCCGCTCGCGTGTCAGTGCGCCCGATGATTCTAGTGCTCCCTAACGTTCCGCGTACGAACGACACGCTTCCCTCGCACCGGTTCATGACAGCGATAAGCAGTCACAGCGGTTATCTTTTTTTGTACACGATAGCAAAACATGTTCATCGTAAAGCCATCACCATCGTTGCGGCCCTGCCGAGGCAATTCAACGGGGCAAATGCTACAGTCGTTCGTACGCGGAACGTTAGGGAGCACTAGAATCATTGCGCGCACTGGCGCACGAGCGGTTTTGTCACGTGGTTGTTTTTTTTATTTCGCGGGCATTTGTAATTTGCAAAAAACACTAATATCTAACATATATAAAGTTCAAAACTGTCTAATCGGACGTTTTGCAAACCGGTCTACAACTTTCTCATTGAAATTTTTCATCTAACTTCCTTTCTTGAAAAGTTAGTTAAATAAACCTATTTAATTAAACAATATTTGATAACACAAAACATAGTCTGACTAACAGATTGATTGATATGTGGGGTTTAACCTCCCAAAACCACTATATGATTATGAGAGACGCCGTAGTGGAGGGCTCCGGAAATTCGGACCACCTGGGGTTCTTCAACGTGCACCCGAATCTGAGCACACGGGCCTACAACATTTCCGCCTCCATGGAAATGCAGTTGCCGCAGCCTGGATTCGAGCCCGCGATCTGCGGGTCAGCAGCCGAGTACCTTAGCCACTAGAACACCATGGCGGGGCAACGACGCTTCGCACCTAAAAGCGAAATCATAGTGATAGTCGAATCATATAGTCTAATATCACATAGTCCACGTTGTGAAAACGTGGACTATATGGCTGATTTGTTTTCTTCTGGAAATCTATTCTCCTTAATTTCGTCATCGTAGGCTCAATATTATTATAAAAAGTATTCGTCGAAGCTGCACTTTCGAATTTCGCGTCAAACGTCCAACTCCGGCGCGTCAGTGTGAAGTCAGGAATTTCCACGACCTATTTGGTATTCTGGCCTCAAAGGCGCGGAATAAAGCATTCCCAAAATTCGCCATGTTAAGTCTCTAGCTTACAACACATTGTAGTCTGTTTCTACGTACAAAATTATGTAGGTCTGCAGCAGATGCCGTCAAAATCTATTTCTGGTTTGCCAAGTGCCTTCTGGCGGCCGGAGGGTTACTCTCTATGTCTCTCAACTTTCTGTACCTTTGAGTTCACTGGTGTCTCTCACCTTCGACAATATTAGTATGAATAGACAGATCACAAGTACGGCCCGAGACCGCTGTTTAAATATGTTTGATTCAACTTGTTCGTAACTTTTGTAGCCACGAAGAAGCTCAAACTGATATCGGTGTCGACCTATTGCGGTAACCAATGTGGAGTTATCTAACAGGAAGTTAATGCGCATTCATGCATTCGTGTTTTATCACTGTTGTGGCGTCATTGATTGACGATAACTAAAATGAATGACTTATCAGCATCTTTGGGGACGTACGTTTTGGAGCTCGGAGCCGTCCACAGGCTAGGATGTCGCACGGTTTCGTGGGCGGGGATTGTTTCCAACAAGTACTTTTTCACCCAGTGTAGACTAGGACGACTTGGAGTCAGCTAAAACGGCACATTAGGTTTTGCGCAGGAAAGAAAATGACTAGGAGATGACATGACGCCAGGTTTTTTGAAAGCCTGAAGTGGTGCCGTCTTGACGGCCTTTTGCTTCTCCCAACCAGCTCACCAGAACAAACAGGCGCGAACTTTGAACATTTAGTGCGACGAATCACCGTCGATGAGCACTGATGACTCTGTTCAGAACGAAATCTAGGGAATGAGATTTAGGATAACTGAAATTCGGCCATGTTCGTGTAAATTCTTGAAAGCTGGGGAATTTGAAATGCTTTAATGAAGCAGTCTCATCCCTGCGTATTTCTGTGGCTTTTTGAAGAAGGCGACCAGGCACCTCACCGTGGTTGCGTAACAACCTGCAGTTGAATGATAGAAGACAGAAAAAAGTTCTGTATTTTAACAAAAGCGCTAACAAAAGTCAAAGGCGTCGAGGCCTGACTGAAGCTCCTGCTCCGTTAAAAGTTTCTGGCAACGACGAAAAGCTTAGATGTAGCGCAAAAGTCAACACAACGACGTCGTTTTGCGATATCACATTAAAAAAAAAACTTTGTCAACTGATGTGCAGCAATCACAGATGAACAAAGGAACTAAAGTAAATCATGCTTTGAAGAGAAGCAGATACAGTTTCTATTTTATGTATCGATATAAACAAAAATTGGTTAACGAAACTGCCGATATAATAATTAGTAGCTGTTCAACATAAAGTACCCAAACCACGTGAAAAACATATTTAAAATGCTATATGTAAAAGAATAAACGTCAACATATCCGCAATAGATAGACTACACACATCATTTAGAATATATAAAGGGAAGCGAAGAAAGTAAATCATGTTAAATTTTATTTCCAACTATAGGAATTCCTTTAGAGATATTATAGTAGGCACGTCGCGCTCGGTAAATAGTTCCTAAGCGATTCAGGACGGCCACGATGTGATAGCTTACATGTTGTTTACCATAATTGGTTTTCGTCCATGTAGCTATCTTATGCCTGCGGAATGAATAGCGTGTTCGTATCCCGAAAAAGGTAGGACGATAGGGAAGCGGGGCGAAACCTTGTAGGCCACGTACAAATTGTGATAAGCTTTCGCCGCCTTCTAAGCGGCCCTTCGTCCGGCAACGTGATCACGGGATAGTCAATCACTAGCCATCCGTTTAAACTAGCTACACGTCTTTAAAGGGACACTGAAGAGGTTTTGAATTCGTGAATTTATTGCGAATTCTGTATCCGCGACCTATCGCAACATGTCTACGGAGGTTTTTTTTTTCGGGGGGTTCGTTTAAACAACGGCGCTATAAGCGGGCAAACTTTGAAATCAACAAAGAGCTGATGTTCCTTCCCACTGTCCGCGCCTAGTGCGGACCATGCTAATACGTGGCTAAAAGCGAGTGCCGACGTTGCTGTTTCTTGTCGAATTGGATATGCACTGATAAGCGTATAATTTGTAACACTTTACTGCCGTAAAATTAAGGACTGGCGCATGAATCTCGTACGTGCGGCAGTGTATCTTTCCTACGCGGGTGAAGGTGGCTGTTTGGGACTCGCTGGACTCGCTGGGTTGGGACTCGTCGAGCTCGAACATGTACGAATGTACAGCGAACTCGGGTAGTTGCTGTAAGTACGGCGAACTGGAAAATTCGGACTGATTTCAACAGATAAACACGCCATTGACTGCTGGCTAGCGCAGTCAGCTGTCCTCACCTTCCTGACAATGACGTCATGGAGCTTCGGCCAATCACAGCGGCGGCGAGACTCGCGATGGCGGCCGCGGCGCCTGTCGCTTGTTTTCGGCAAAATAAGGTTATTCGTGTTGACTTATGCAAACTTTCGTCTTTATTTTCTCGAATTCGCCGCAGGAAATTACGTATCATGGCACCATAATCTCGTTTTTTTTTCAAGTGTTTCAGTGTCCCTTTAATGAGATTTGTTGCACCCCACGCAGTGCGTTGCAGAAAAAGAAGCTACACGTGGATTCGTCGCCCTCCCCCCCCCCCCCCCAAAAAAAAAGACGAGCTTAAGTTTCGTAAGGTGTTCAGCGACACTTTCGACACCGAGCCCTTTAACGTTAGAAAAGACGATTGTCTGATCATAGGCCCTCTAAAATTCCCCGTGCAAGCCCCGATGGGCCAACTCCCTCCACGCCTAGAATACGTTGCGCAGGCGTCGTGCAAGGATGGCGAAAGCTGTCGCGATTCAGTTAGATGCCTGCAGAAGGAAACCCGACCTTTTGCGTGGAGCGATTTCGTTCCTGCACTGGTTGTTTATTCCTCGTGCTCTCTTTTGGTTACGTAAGGAGAGTAGGAGAAAAACTTGCAACTTCTTTTTTTTTTTTTTTATCGCGCGAGCCGACCAGATAAAAGCAAATACTCAATTAGTATCTTTATTAGGTTGCCAGGAGATCAGTCACGCTAATTTCTCCATGGCATCATTATAGTTTGTATCTTTGTTCTTCGCTCTCTCTCTCTCTCTCTCTCTCTCTCTCCTGCAACTAATTGAATTAAAACGATATTCTTGAATGGTCGATAAGTTGACTTTAGTACCTGTGTTCATACATAATAGATAACACCTTGTTTAATTGCTCTTAATTAGGTGCATGAAGTTATCGGTGTACTATAATATTTAGATTGTTAAAACATTATAAGAAAAAAAATGTTTGCTACTCCTTCTTCGATTCAACCAAAGTTCAAAATGAGCGCAATATGAATATTTTTGTTTATTTATTTATAGAAATGCTGTAAGCCGTTGTTTTGCACTATTTCAAATAAATAAATAAATTGGGGAGTGGGTGAGGCACGGGTTCGGTGTGACACCCCTTGGCTACGCCATTGGTGCTTTGTGAGAGCATTGTACACGTGCACGAGCGTATAGATGCCGTGCATCGATTCGTTATTGTCGGCTTTTTAAGGCGAAAGCTTTAAATCGATACGCTGGCGATCCGTCCGCGAGACTTGAACGAGAAGTTGTCGTGCAACGTCATCAGACGACATCATCGCTTGGTAAAGGTAGCCCGATCGCGGAGGCTAAGGCAAACCACGCAAGAAGCACAAAGCCTTCAAATCTTCCACTCGCGAATCGATTTGAAATTGCGTTAATTCCAGAGCGCTTTCGGGAGGAGAGGAGGGAGGAGGGTGGACACCCGAGAGAAGGCAGGCAGCCTTCTCCTTCGAGTGGTCTTAAGCGAATGCATAACGAATGTGAATTTTGTTGTGTTTTATAAAAAAATACACATTGCAACCTGCTAACGCCAGCTGGACCTTCGAAGAGGGTTTGTGCCACGAGGCAAGTTCCTTGTTTATTTCTCGACGTCTTCTTCGCTTATTGTACTTTTTAAGCGCACACGTACCGAGCAAAGTTGATTGCAGCCAAGAAGCGTGCACTGAATGGCTGCCAATGCGCCATAGGTGAACACATCGAAAGTCAATCTCGACCGGCGCCTACGCGTGATCTATTTTATGCAACGAAGGAAAAGGCTCGGTTGCGGAGAAGGGAGACAGCGTGCCGAACCGATTCAAAGCCCGATGTATAGAAGAGGTGTAAGGCAACACCGAAAGGATTGGTGGCCGCGTAATCTCAGTGAGCTCCTCCTGCATGTAAAGCCGCGTGGTTACGTTTCAGCGGCCGTGTCACGAACACCTGCGACGGTAGCGAGATGACAACGTGACATTCTCGTAAGGCCAGCATAGAGTTTTCGGAAACACATTGAAGTTTTATGCCTTTTCGTGTGCTTTGGTCCTAAATCGCTTATAAAAAAAAGAAGCAGACTCAGACGTCAGGCGCCAAGCAAGCATCGAGCCAAGCTTGGCGTCTGCGTGCCTTACGTTCTGCTATTCTTTATTTCTATCCCACTGGGCAACGTTCCGTCATAAGTGTTTCCCTACATGTGCTTAGCTTTGCAACACTTCGCTCACTACAGGCCACAACAAAGTACAGTGTCTTCATACAATTTTTTGGTGGTCGCACCTGTCGGCAACGGTACCTTTGGTGCAATACAATGAAACCTCATTAGGAAAAGCTATTAGTAGAGTGTTTCAATTGCCTGTAATCAGGACGGCTCACTGCTCTCCCATAGTTGAATACGATGTGCTTGAAGTCGTTAAACACTTTTTCTAAGCACAAGCTTTGCTTGTATTACCTCACAAGGGATAATCAAAGGGAATAATGTAGTTGCACTTAGTTTAAAAGCTTTAGGAAACTTAAAAGCTGTACTGGAATGCACTATAGAACAGGGGAGTGCTCTTAACGGCCACAGTGCATACCAATGTACAAAAAGTTAAGCCCAAACAGGGTCAATCCGCTCGTGGCGCTGCAGTCGCAGTAGTGTGCAATGTGTCGTCGTTTTATGAGCTGCGCGCCGCTCCGCCAAAGTAGGACAATGGTATAGAATGCTCGCTTCCCACTCAAGATGCCCGGGTTCCAATCGCAGCCGTGGGTAGTGTGATTTTACTCTCAGTAGCACTTTGTGCTGGTTTGCCTTGTTTTGTTAAATATAGCTTTAGTTGATACGCATCGCTACAAAAGGTAACGCTAAACTTGAACCAAATAAACAAGCGATTTCACGTTGAGCGTATACTTACAGCAGAAGCAAATATTGGTTTCCGTAACTTTTTACTTCGGTCGGCCATGAATATAGCGTACATTTTCTTCATTATTTATTATTTAGGGTCTAAATCACATGTACAAGAATACTGCACTTGTATACCCACAATGTCAACTCGTTAACCTGTTAACGTACACCTCGTTGTCGCTTTATAAACGTTGTCAGCCAAATATCGTTTGCACTAAAAGAACAGACGTAACATCGCTGCTTTTGAAGTTTCCCGCTGACCAAAGGTCTTTCGATTTTTCTTTTGAAGCGAGCCAGTGGCCGGCGATCGGGAGCATCGTGTCGAGCACACGCAGGCCGAGTCTCATATACACGCTAAAATATCGGAGCCCCTAATTTACGTTTTTCTGAACGGGTGTGAAGGTAACTGCGAATGAATACGCTCGCAGTCAATTTTCTTCTTCTCCGATTCACATTTTGCATCACTGTTTGTAGCAATGCGTAGCAACTGAATCTACATTTGAGAAACAAGGGCAAATGCCAAAGAAAAGTAAGGATAATTTGTTGCGTTGAAGGAGGACTGGTATCTCAGGTGGCTCAAGTCATCGATACACAAGGCATTGATATTTAGACGTTGTAAACCACGGCATCAGTGCTTATTATTGGCAAGTGAGGCCTGGATAGCCTACATGAGGTGCATGCGCCTTGCAGAAGACACTTTAGTAACACCAACTTGGATTAGCCAGCTTCAGACAATCACTTCTTGTTAGGGAGGGCACGTTATAGGGGTTGTTTTACATTAAAAGGGCCGATTTGTTACTTTGGCGTGAGAATGAAAGGCTCAGAGAGAGAGAAAACTTTATTTGCGCATAACGCGGAGCATTCCAAATGGTCGGGCCCCTATTCCAGGGCTCCGCTGGCCCTAGCCATCATCTCTACCCGTTGGACCAGCCAGCGCTGATCAACAATGGCCGAGCTGGACAGCAGCGCCTCCCATTGTTCCTCTGTGTTGTTCATGTTGTGGTGTTCTTCATTGTGATGCGTACACTCCCACGTGATGTGAAACAGAGTTGGTGTGGCCCCACACCACGGACATATATCTTTGTATGCTGTGGGGTAGAATACATGCAGCCTGTGTAAGTTCGTGTATGTGTTTGTTTGGATTCTGCGTAATGCCACCGATTCCATTGCTGTGAGTTTCTTGTGCGGTGCTGGATACACTTTTCTATTGTCCCTGTAATACTGAAGAATAGCACCAAAGTTATGGTCTAGGGGCGTTGGATCTTCTATTGCAGTGTGCAAGGAAGCTCGGTAATCTGTGAAGCCTCGAGCCGCCTCATCCGCAAACTGGTTCCCGGTGACGCCCTCGTGCCCTGGCACCCAGATAATGGTTTGGGTGTATTCAATTGGGAAGTCCTTGTGAGCTTTGGTTAGAATTTGGAAGGCCTTCATACATATTCTACCTTTTTCGTAATTTCTACATGCAGCCTTCGAGTCTGTGATTATTGTCATTGGGACTTTTCGCTCCCTGCCCTCCTTGATTGCCAGCGCGATCGCTATGTCCTCCGCTTCTGTGATAGAGGCTTGGGCTATGGAGGCACAACTTGTGACGTTTCCTTTTCGGTCTGTGACCACGGCCACCATGTTCTTTGCATTTGCCTGATATGGTGCGGCGTCAGTAAATCTCGCCGTATTCAGATATTTTGTCTGTTTATCTATGTAAACGGCTCTTGCTTTACGTCTTCCAACATGTAAACCTGGGTCCATGTTCTTCGGTAGGGGGCATATTTTGTACCAGGCTCTGACTGAGCACGACAGTTCCTTAGCTCTTCCATGTGCCTGTACTTGTTCGCCGAGGCCAATCCTCTGAAGAAGTTTTCTGCCGGTTGTCGTCTGTAGCAGGCGGTTAATCTGGGTGGTTACTTGTGCCTCAGCCAACTCATCAAATGTATTGTGAAGTCCGAGCGCTAATAGATTCGCAGTTGAAGTGCTTTGTGGTAGTCGCAGAGCCGCTTTATACGCCATCCTTATTATTTTGTCTGCTTTTTCTTTCTCCTCTCTATTCATGTTGTGGTAGGGTAGCGAGTATGTTAGTCTGCTGATGACTAAGCTCTTTACCAAACGAAGCACGTCTTGTTCTTTCAGTCCAGCACAATTGTTAGTTATTCGAACTATCATACGAACAATTTGTTGAGCTGTTCGTTTAACATATTCAGTGTGTGGAGACATCGCTGATTGGACTGTAACCACATCCCTAAGATCCGAACAGTTGTTTTCTCTGGTATAATATTGCCGTCTAGCTTGACCTCATGGCGGAGGCTCGGGTCTGTCCTTTGTTTTTTACTCTTGGAGAACCGAATGAGTTCCGATTTGTCTGCTGAGCACTGAAACCCCCTTTCTTTAGTGTAATCTTCGATGGTTTTAGCTGCCAGTTAAAGCCGCTCTTCTTTTTCCGCCAAGCTACCCTTGGTTGTCCATACAGTGATGTCATCCGCATAGAAGGAGTGTCGGATGTCGGGAATACCTTCCAGTTTTTCGGCTAGACCAATCATGGCTATGTTGAAAAGCGTAGGCGAGATCACAGCGCCTTGTGGTGTGCCTTTGCTCGGTGGGTGGAAGAGATTGGATTCGTTTTCTCCTAATCTGATAACAGCGGTTCTTTTAGTAAGGAAGTTCTGTACATATTTGTACGTCCTTTGACCACAGTTTGTCGCTGCTAGCCCATCTAATATGGCCTTATGGCTTACGTTGTCAAAAGCGCCTTTTATGTCGATGGCCATGACAATGTTTTCTCCTGCTTTTGGAACATTTGTTAGTACTTCCTCCTTTAAAAGCAGAAGGATGTCCTGTGTCGAAAGGTTCGAGCGGAAACCAAACATGGTGTTTGGCAACAAGTTATTTTGTTCAAGGTGCCATTGAAGTCTGGCATTTATTAATCTCTCAAACACTTTGCCTAAGCACGAGGTAAGAGAGATTGGCCTGAGGTTTTCTATTTCCAATTTCTTTCCTGGTTTGGGTATCATAATTATTACAGCATGCTTCCATTGCTGAGGTATAGTGCCATTCACCCAGTGTTTGTTAATGAAGTTTAGAAGCGCTGTTATGGCTTCGTCATTCATGTTGCGAATCATGGCATTGGTGATTTGGTCCGCCCCAGGCGCTGTGTTGCGTTTCATGCTGACGATTACCGCTCTGACCTCGGCATGCGTGAAAGGTGCATCCAGTTCTGAGTTAGGGAGCCCAGTGTATTTAGCCTGGTAATGGGCTGTGATGGCTCGGGCGCCGAAACACTTAATATAGATGTCTTGAAGCAGGTCATCTCTTGTGCCTGGATATGTGTGCAATAATCTTTCTAGAGATTTTTGTCCTTCGCGCTTAGTTTTCAGAGGGTCAATCATGGCTCTTAAGATATTCCATGTCTTTGCTGTTCCTAGGGTTTCATTTAGTGAATCGCAAAATTGTTCCCAGTTGGCTATCGCGAGTTGATTAGCGTACTTTTCGGCTTGTTGCGTTATTTCTTCAATTTTCGCTTTAAGTTTCTTGTTTCGCTTTTGCCTTTTCCATCTTTTAGTGAGGTTTCTTCTTGCTTCCCACAGGTGGAGAAAGTGAGCGTCTACTTAGGGGTATCATCTGTTCTGGCGACAGTTTTGGTGTACATTTGCTTTTCATTTCGAATTACTTTGCACCACTCGTCCAAGTCGTCTATGGCGGTCACGTGCGCTTTTAGCGCTTTTCTATATGCGTGCCAGTCTGTAATTTTGGCTGTGCCGATGTGTTTCCGGATTCGGCCGGTGCGCATTGTGGTGCTTAGTATGTAATGATCACTGCCCAGGTTTTGAAGGGTGTTGTACCAGTCCACGCTGTGGCAGTTTTGTACTATCGTGAAGTCCGGACTTGTATCCATGGATACGCTGTTGCCTATCCTCGTTGGTATTGCAGGGTCAGTTAACAGAGTCATTTCCAGTTTCTCTATTTGTCTTGCGATATTCTTGCCTTTGGTGTCTTGCATCTTATATCCCCAGCTTGCATGCCTGGCATTAAAGTCCCCAACTATGATTAATAGATTCCCTTTCGCCAGTTTTGCTGTCTCTTGAAAGAGCTTGTCGAACGTTGCTCTCTTTTGTCTTGGGGGACTATAGATATTAAGTATGAAGGCGCTCTTTCCATGGCTCCCTTTGTAGGTTATTTCTGTTATGATATGCGGGATATCCGCCTCTTCAATGGGCTGATGACATATTGCTGTAATTGAGTTATCAACTAATGTAGCAACTTTCCATTCTGCGTCCCCGGTACTATAAGTTTCGTAGCCCCGTAATTTTGGTTGTGTTCCGGCTTCCTGGACTGCTATGACAGCAGGTGGCTTTTGTTGCGACGCCACCAGATCCAACAGTTGCCCTCTTTTCCGCCGGAATGCACGGCAGTTCCACTGCCATATTTCGCACTTTTCTGACCGCTGCGTTTGATGATTAGCCATTATGCGTCTCCTGGTTCATGGCCGACAATCCGGGCCTGTTGTAAATTTTCTCAGCTTTTTCTCTGATGTTGATGCCTGTGGCATGCTTTCGCAAGGCTTTCGTGAATTCGACGTGTTGTGCCTGGATTTTCTTGTCCAGAATCTCGAGCTTTCTATCTACATTTATCATTACTTGCTCTATAACTGTCGGTATAACTTCCTTTAATGTTTCTTTCAGCATCGACGACGTATACAATCATTAAGTCACCTCCTGCATTCGGTTGCGTCTGCGATTTCTGGCCACTCTGGGTGGGTATAGAGTTTTGTTGCGGGTGCTGCGTTTGTTGCTTTTTTAGTTCCCTATTTTCGCGTTTTAGGTCACCTATTCTCACCCGCATTATCTCTAACTCACGTTCTAACCACGTGAGTTGTGGTGTTTGATGTGAGTGTAGGGAGGATTTTGCTGCCCAGCTCACCTGGTTCTTCGCTTCCTTTTTCTGCGCCTTCTTGCCCTTGTGCTGTTGTTGCTTTGCTTGGGCCTGCTTGTGGCCACCATTCCTGGAGTTGGAGCAGTCTCGAGAGCCGGACCTGGATCGGGATGTAGATCGAGATCTCGATCGGGAACTGGAACGGGCCCTGCTTGGCGGTGCAGAGTCCTCACGGTCCGTGCTGAACCAGCGTCTCTTGAGTATGCCAGTGGTTTTTGGTGTGCTGTGTTGGTGCGACAGCAGCGACCGGCCCTTTTGAGGGACGCGTTTGAGTTTCTTGGTGCACTCCGATGCCGCCGTGGGATGGCGTCCGCCGCACAGGGCACATTCCGGATCGCAAGTGTGGTCCTCAGGTGGGTCTCTTAGGCGACAGTTACTGCACGCCTTTGTCATTGGTGTGGGACAAACATCCGTCCTATGTCCCTGGCTCTTGCAGAGTTTACAGTACTGCCGTGTGGGTTGATAAGGCACGCACGGCATTTCGCCCCCGTAATAATACACGAAGCGTGGCAGTATTGGTCCATCGAACGTGATCACTGCAGTTTGTGACTGTCCGAGCATGCCGGCTTGAACAATTGTCACTCCTTGAGTGCGCACTCGGAGATGGCTTAGGAGTTCAGCTTCTGGCGTTTCGCGTTCTAATCCGTGTACCACTCCTTTCAGGTATCCAGCAGGAGTGGATATGTAGGTGTTCACGGGATAGTTGGTGCCATTGAGCTCCAGTGTCTTTATCTTCAAGATCCTTTCTGCTACATCTTCGTACGGAGTGCTTGCAATAATTATGTTTGATCCGTTGCGAAGGCGAATCAGAAATTTGTGGCTGTTACAGGCCTCCGGGTCACCGCTCGCATGTT
The DNA here is from genome assembly GCA_013436015.1 of Rhipicephalus annulatus. Taxonomy (NCBI): domain Eukaryota; kingdom Metazoa; phylum Arthropoda; class Arachnida; order Ixodida; family Ixodidae; genus Rhipicephalus; species Rhipicephalus annulatus. The sequence continues at coordinate 103,552 of WOVY01006085.1, read as the reverse complement.
CTATCGCTCGCGCAACCTGGTATGCTTTCAGTTCTTTCACAACTAACCCTGGTCTGGGCCGCATGATAATCTTCATATCGTTTTTGGGCAGCGGCGCCGCGCGCATTCGTCGTCGGCCCCTTTCAGATGCTCTTCCGCGTTGCTCTTCTGCAAGCGTTCCAGTGCCAGAGCTGTTGCTCTCAGTTCCGCCTCGAGCAACGCTCTCATCACTCGCTGCGCGTTCTTGTTTCCTGATGCGTTTTCGCTGTCGCAATGACATCGCAATGACCTGCCACTGACCATTCTTGGCTCCGTCGTCGCGTTCCTCCGCAGAGTCTTTTTCTTTGTTCTCGGCGTCGCTAGTAGATTCCCCTTGTAGCACCTCGTCAGGTGAAAGGAAATCTTCGTTGGCGTCCACCGCAGAGCTCACTTGGGTTTCGATGTCTTGGTCATCCATGTCCATAAGTGCCTGGGCTAGTTCTGGGTCGTTGTCCGTTGGGGTTCGGGCAGGTGCAGCGCGACGCGTCGGCCGAGAGCTGGTTGCCAGGACTCCGCGTTCCGCTTTGCCGCGAGGCTTAGCATGGCGGGTTGGCATGCTCTGCCGAAGGTCTTCACTTCCCAGAGGAAACCGGGATCGCTTGTCCAAAGAGGTGGTGTCAGCGTGTACCTGACGTCTTCCTGCACAATTCCCGTAGTTTCACTGGTAGTCACATGATTTTAACCGCTGCTAGGTACGATGATTGACAGAGCCGATGTGAACGCGTGTGCACTCCTCGGCGCCACCTGGTGGTCCCCATGAAAGGCTCAATCTGGGGTGAAAAGTGTGTGTCTGTTCAGCTCACATCCCCTCGCCCTCTTCTCTCGCTTTCCTGACGGACCGTTTTGGCTTGGCTTGCATTATTGCCGCCAAATGGCGCCAGTTATACTCACCATGCTCAGTGTTGGTACCAGCGAGCTAGCACTTACGTGCTAGTATATTTTTGACGACTATGGTGGTTTCTAAAGGCAGCTCCGGGCATAAGGCGATACTTCCCAGCAACCAATGACGGATTCAACTCTCGTTCTCCCGCAAAATACGCGCGATCGCAAAGTGTGGCGAACACAGAATACATACACAAAACAAAAATAAAACATAACGAACGCGTGGAGCTGGCCTTTAAGCGAGCGCTGTGATTGCCCTTTATACAAGCAGGCAACGCTCTGAAGATGAAAAAGGTGAAAGCAGTTCGCATAAACACGCCGACAAAGGAAGCGCTGAGAGACGAGAGAGAGAGGGAATAGAAAATGAAGCAAGATGAAACGAGTGGGAGAGCACGGAAGCACTGACTGCTGCGTCCCGGGAAACTTAACATCGAGGTACGCACGCAACGTCGACTCTGACCTTTGACCCAAATAGATGAAAGGCAAATCCATCAGTCGTTCTTTTTCGTCTTTCTTCGAGGTAGAATCTTCCTGCATTCATGCTTCGCAATTCTCGCTCGTAGTGAGCATTGGGAAGCTCCTTATAGAGTGTTCCCTAAAGTAGTAAAAAAAAGGAGGAAGACGCTCCCGTGCAGGTAACGAAGGGGTGAAATGTCGAAGCAAAGGGAAGAAGGAGCGTCGAATGAGGTGTGGGCGCAATGGGCGGCTTCAGCGGCGCGGGCGGCACAGGGGACGTTTATGCAAGCAGATTCGGGAGTGATTATGAGAAAGCACGTTGAATCCCACGCGTCGGACCCAAGACGCGGGTCTGTTCTTCTCGACGTCGGAGGCGAGGGCAAGGGAAAGGGGAGGACACGAGGCTAGTGATGGAAGCGAGTGTTAAATTCGAGGTCGGTGCTCCTATAGTGGGCCCCGCACGCGCTCTCTAGAGCATGACTTGGTCTTCTTCTTCTCTCTTCATCTCACGCATCACCCTCGCCATCACACCCACAAGCATCATCTTCTTCGTTCCCTCTGCGCTGTTTATACAAGCAGCGTGGATGCGAAAACCAATCTCCTTTGTTATACATAAAACAGCCTTACGAAACGACGACAGGCAAAGCTATTTGCCCTCCCTCCCCCTCTCCTAACCCGCTCCGCAGCCCTGCACCCACTGTTTCCACGAAGAGCAAACTCGATTCCACCGCACGAAACGTGTGCAAGCATGCAACCCGTTCGTAGGCGACGCAAATCGATTCGAGACGTCACCCTGCCGTTCGTCCATCGCGCCCGTTTCGGAAAACGTGCTTCTCTCGGTCTGCGCTTGTGTTTCCTTCCTTTCTTTATTGCACGAGGGTAACGGAGAAAAAAAGAAATTTACAAAAGTCGTGCTCTTCGTATATGCAGGCTGGTTTCATTATTTCATTTATCACTGCCAACCAAAAATGCATGCCCAGAGCTCAATTGAAATGAATGCGTGTACAAGGCCACACAGCTTCGGATATATACATACCGCCCCCGCCCCCCTCTCATTCATACCCGAATTCTCTCTACAATTTCGATGCAGCGGGGGACACTCCCATGCTATTCAGTGGAGGTGCATAGAAATAACCACTCTGGCTCTACAATCAATCTTCAAGTATATATGTGTGTCTGTCAAGTATATATATATATATATATATATATATATATATATATATATATATATATATATATATGCCAGTGTCTATCTATCTATCTATCTATCTATCTATCTATCTATCTATCTATCTATCTATCTATCTATCTAGTTGGATTGATCATAGGCTTTCTCCTACACAAGCAATAAATTATTGTGACAATAACATTTTTTGAGGTGTTACGTTCCCATGCATGGGTAGGGTAGTGAACCGGTTATCTTCAACTAGTTCACCTCCCTGCCTTTCCTTCTCTGCCATTCTCTGTCTGTGTTTCTTTCGAGGTTTTACGCCCCCGAAACCACAGTTTGATTACGAAGAACGCACAGTGGAGGGCTCCCAAAATTTTGACCACCCGCGGTTCTTTAACGTGCGCCTAAATCTAGCCCGCACGGGCCTTCAGCATTCGGAATCCATCTGAATGGCGCCGCCGCAGCCGGGATTCCATTCCGCGACCTTCGATCGTGTAAATAAAATTGAAGGCAACTCAATTCGCACTCTTGATGCGAAGGACAAGTGGTGCGGTGTTTGTTTCTCTTCGTTTTTTTTTTCTTTCCTTATATACTTTTTGTTTTTTTCCCTCCTCTAGTTCTTCTCTTTTTTTACTTTGGTTATTTCCATTTGTTTAAAATTTTCTTTCTATAGTTCGTTGTCTTTCTTTTCTATATTTCTATTTCTCGCTCGATTCGACCTTTTTTTCTTTTTTTAAATTCTTATACGTGCTTTTACCCGCGTTTATGCCTAGCGATGACCCCATACACGACAGCATTCGACAACCTGGTCCCTAAAGAAGAGGTCCGCGCTTGTTACCGAAAAGGCGCTCGAAAAACGCGCGGAACAAGACTCCTAAGCACAAGGTCATTATGCTACAGATTCGTGGCCCTGCCTGCGTTACGCCTAGCGATAACAGCATAGAACAGCGTACGAAAGTCCGGACGCCTCGAGTGATCCACGCTTAAAAGAAAAACAAACAAATAATATGCTTCGTGTCATTCGCCATGTTTGCTATTCGTGTTCCCAGTAGCCGCGCTGGGCCTCTTGACAACGCATTATAAAAGAAAACAGTACTCGAATGCGTTTTCCCCCAAAAAATGTCAAGTGAAACGGAAGGGTATCTTCGTAACAACTTCTGTGAAGCTCATCGAAATCGCAGCTCGGGCGGTTGCAGAAGCTGTGGGCAATCCTCCTCCTCCCCTAATAATAATAATAATAATAATAATAATCGCATTCATGCTGAAGCTTACGAATGACATCAAGACACGCGTGCAAGTGAGAAGGCAGATAATTAGAGTTAGCCAGTGACAGGACACCGCACTTCGAGTGTAGTGACAAATGGGACATACGTTCGCGGCTTTGCGGTTGGGTGGAGCGAGCCATACACTAGAATTCCCGCGTTCTGCATTCGGTGCCTCGCTAAGTTCGTTTATGAACTGACGTCTTCTTTTCCCCCCTCCATCACTCCCCCTTCCCCTCCAAATGACCGGCCGGCCGTCTCCAAACACCGACATATGCCGCGTGAAAGCCACTAATGAACTCGCACCGACGTCGGCTGCGAACGTCGGCTGCATCGGCCTCGAGCCGCGGTTTGCTGGAGCGTGAGTGTTTGGTGCAATTAGACAGGAGCTGCATTAAACTGGAGCTGTGCGGCTCCACGCTTCATGTGACGTCACCCTGCCCCTTCTCATTTCCCATCACAGGACGCGCACACGTCAAACGTTTTGCGCTGAACTAGAAGACCACCCGTTTTTTTAATCGAGCGATCTGAATCCCTCACCCCCCATGTTCCTTCTGTTTATGAGCTGCCCCGCCAACCACGCTTGCGCTTATGTTACCAACATCTCCTATATAGTTGTGGTTAACGTCCGCTATATTGTGGATAGTGTAATTGACTTAAACTGCTGTAAAAGGACGTATACATGTCCGCAAATTCTGGTCATGCGTGCACCGTTTCCGGTTTATAAATACAATATCGTTTCGTATGTCAACGCTTCCTGGTGTGCGAACCTTTTAGGAACGTCCGCTGATGACAGGGGTCAGATAGATAGATAGATAGATAGATAGATAGATAGATAGATAGATAGATAGATAGATAGATAGATAGATAGATAGATAGATAGATAGATAGATAGATAGATAGATAGATAGATTCAACCGTCTGGTTTACTAACCTTCGCGATGCGAGACAATGACACCGTGTGTGAAAGAGGGAAATCGGGGAGGCTAACCAGTAAATCCCCTATTTTGCTACCCAACTCCGTCATCGACGTACATTCGACAATGAGTGGGTGCGCGTGAGAAAGAAAGTAAACGCATTCTGTTTCGGCTGCCGCATGCTGTAGAGGGCGGAAGCAAGGGAAGGAAGATAACGGAGATAAGTGGCGAGGAAAACGACACAGAGAATCTGATGAGACGGCCTGTAGATAGCGCGAGCGTTCTGCCGCGGCTTAGTCAAGAATGAATGTTAATGGGCGACCGCAGCATACACCTTATAACAAGGCGGAAAACACGTGGGGCTTGTATGCTCTGGGAGATAGGCTCCCCACACGTCGACGTGCGGCTGTCGAGATTCCTCCGAGATTGTACTCGTCAGCGCTTATCTGCCATCGCAGGTTCGCACTGTATGTGGTCTTAAGCCACATGTGTCATGTAGGTATAATGCGAGCGGAGATTTCGCGCGTGCGCTGCATGAGTGGGACAAGGTACGAGGCCTTTGCAGGGTCACCTTATCAAAAGCGAAGTATTGCACTAGTGCGGCGTATATAAGGGTTGGCTGTGCTGGTGTCAGATTAGCATATAGCGCGACGGAGTTGTGCGGCTAATGCTCGTGCCATATATGAAAGCCGCGGGGTGTTGGGCCGTCGAGATGAGTTTCCGAGATACAGTTCGGTTCAGGAAGTGGAGTCTTTAGCCGTATACAACCTTCGCGGCGTGGTGCCGTGTTTTGCGTTCGGTATGCGAAGAAGACAGAATAAGTAAGACTTCAGAAAAAAGAAAAAGCGATGTATGCAAGCGCTAACTACTCATACATATATGGAGAAATGTAGGGAAACGGATCACGTGCGATGCCTTTATACGCGTTCAAGGCTGTGGTGGCGATAATGCAGGCCGCGAATGCATTTGAAGAAAAGAACAGTGAGCAAACACTCAGTGCGTCGCAGTATAGTTAGTCGGCTTCAGATTCGGCTTGAAGTGGCTATAGAACTGGCTGCTATAACAAAGTGCGCCCCGCCGCGGTGGTCTAGTGGCTAACGTACTCGGCTGCCGACCTGCAGGTCGCGGGATGTAGGCGAAAATGCAGCCGTGCGTCCGTGTGCTCAGATTTGGGTGCACGTTTAAAAACCCCCAGGTGGTCTAAATATCCGGAGCCCTCCAATATACGGCATCTCTCATAATCATTTGGTGGTTTTGAGACGTTAGACGCTGCAGATCAATCAATCAATCAGCTATAATAAAGTGCGTAACCGTTGTTGTTGACACCGCAGAGTGAACAATGTCAGTAAAAGCATAAATGCAAGCGTGTATATATGTTTGAGGGAACGCTGTGTGGCTACCGTTACTTTCGTGCTTATATACTTACCTGCATGCTCCCAAATGTTGAGAATTCGATACCGTCGGCGGCGACTGCATTTTCGATGGAGGGGGTATACCAGAGGCCACTGTACTGTGCATTGTCAGAGAACTTTAAATAGCTCGCAGACGGTCGAAATTTTCGGAGCCCCCCATCACGGCGAGTCTCATAGTCATATCGTGATTCGGCACGTAACACGCCAGATATTACTTGCGTGATTCTCTATGCAGTGATGCAAACATTACCATATTGTAGCGAAACGTCGGGGTTGTTCAAGTTAGGCGCATCGGACGACCAGGGAGACGAATAAGCGTGGGTGAAACTCCGCTGAGGCAATCGATGAGACGTCAAGACGATGATTTCGGGGAGCACTCATTGGGGGTTTATTTAGCTAACACAACTTATATTTACAAAATGCACTGGGTCACAAAGACAAAACATAGAAAATGGTGGCATACCCCTCGGCCGGCATGGCCTGGTCTCCGGTGGTGAGATCCGCCGCTTACTCCCGACTCCGCTCCGCTCTCTTTTCAAGTTCAAACATCCTCTTTTTAACCCTTGGTCGAACAAAGTCTTCACAAAACCCAATCACATGTTCGGACTCGCAGCATCTCAACCAATCACAGAAACACTTTCATAAAAGGCACTACATTTGTAAAAACCTCCTTACCAAAATGAAAACACGCAAAGGGAAAGGTCCTCCGCACGTGACACTCTCTCCCATACCAAGCCGTGCTGCCTCCTTCGGCCGACTACCGTCGGCGGCCGTTCCCACGCTCGGGCCCCGTAAGTTCTTTCGTTAATTGTTGCTTTCTAGAAGCTTCTTTAAGAGCGATGGGTGCATTATTGCTTACCAGGTGTACATGCGACAGCGAGGCGCCCCGACATCCTAACAAGAGCGCGGGGGAATATGGTCGTTTGCCGGCCGCCACTATGTCTCCGTCAGGCTAAGTGGTCGCGTCCCCATGTCATTCTCAATGACACGCGTGCCTGTTCACAATGGCTTAGACTCAGACGGTGGCGCCGGACCGGCCTCTTGCTAGACGCTTTTCCGGGTAAGCTTTCCCCTTCGAATCCCGAACGGGGGCGACCTTGACTGCTCCGTTTTTAAGCCGTAAATGCAGCGTGTAGGCTCCTGTCCCAGGCTGGAAAACACGATTTACCCCACATTCCATTAAAGTCAAAAGCCGAAGCTCTGTAATGGCCAGAGAAACAAACCCAAAGGTAGAAGAGTACAAAGAAAGACTTAAAAAAGAAGCAGAGGAGTTGGTATTGCACAAATTTCCTGAGAAGATACGGAAGCTGGAAACCTTGCTCTCGCGACAATATTTTCACATTACGCGGCAAGCATGATAATGTCATTCACTACACCAAGTCTGCATTGTTCTAAGATAAAAGCCGGAGCTGATCTACAATGACAACTCTGGACGTAATAAAGATTAAGCCTCTTTCAATGGGTGGTATCTGATCTCTCATATGATGGTGGATAATTTATGGCAAGAACATGAGGGAAAAGGAACAGCCCTCTCAAATAATTTACCGATCGGCTCAGCAGAAGTAAACAATCTTGGCTATTTGACTATCGCCGGCGTTAGATATGCATGCAGAAATGAGAACAAGCGCTGACGTCTGTAGGGTTCACACCATACTCGACTGCCTTCTCTGCACGTGGGCGATACGCCTGCATGCTCCGTGCATCAATGGACAGCAGAGATAAGATACCGGAATCTTGCTTATTTCCTGCTTGGTTGACGCGTTGACTCCGCTTGCGGGACGGGACGGCTGTTATCCTGGAGGTTTCAGTGAAGGGGTGTCGTGCATATCAGTGATCTCCTCGCTTACCCGTATCGGTTGTAGTGCAAACACTTATAGACGTGACAAAGACAGCGGGATTCGCATTTCGTTTTACTAATCCGGGTAAAATTGAACGCGAGAAAGTGCAGTGGCGTGGTGGGAGCATATATAGCTTATTGGTCTCTTGTACTGCATGACCGTGGTGCGCGGTGACCTTTCTGTTCATTCATACGTTAATATAGTTATTTCGTTAAGGTTTTGCGTACCAAACATACGACATGTTCATGAGAAACGCTGTATATAGGCTCCGGAAAGTTAGACCACCTGGGGTTCTTTAACACAAATAAATCAATAAGCACACGGAGCTTTAGCATTTTGTCTCCATCGAAATGCAGCCGCCGCGGCCGGGATTCACTCCGGCTAACTTTGAGCCAGCAGTCGAGAACCATATAATCGCCAGATCACGGCGGCAGGTAATTTAAACGTTAACGCAGATTATCCATCATTGGAGATGTATTGACTGAAGTGAGCCCTCACCAATATCAGATTATCGTTTTCCTGCTTTGCGGCGTAGTGGCGACATTTAGAAATTTAGATAGTCGAATTGATAAGAAGGATCGTAGGTACACCAGGAGAGGAAATTTCATGTCGCGTCAAAATATGTGGACTTGAAATCGCAACGCCAGCGATGGGCTCTTGGAGGACATCGGAAGCCAATCATCTCGAAGGCTATATTCTTTCGTGTGCTGCATGTGCGTGGACACGTCTAGAAGGAGCCAGGAAACTCGCTTATCTAACAGGCCATGATTCTGTGCGCTTACGACGAGCGCCAGGTTCAGTTACGAGACACGTCACGGCCGCCATGTTTCATACACCACCGATTAAACGCGACAATAGCGCAGCAGATTTAACCAAAAATCTTGAATAACGCGATGCGATGCCGTTTATATGTACCTCACCCCCACCCCTTCATTTCACCCTCTTCTTAGGTATGCTTGGAATAAAAGCACCGCAAAAGACAGAACACACGTAAAAGAACGACGCAAACGACAGCGCTGCTGTGTGTGCCTGCCCTCCCTTTACTGCATAGAGTTTCCCACAATACTTACTAGAGGGAACTCTGGCGCTAGTGTCTATGGGAGCTGCAATGCACGGCGCTTCAGTGAGCATGGGAATGATGGGCAGTACACACATTAGTCAACTTCGCACTTCTGGCCTGCTTTTGGCTCCGTGTGTGTTCGTGTGGCTTGGAGCTGTTTTCTTACGAAACAAGTATTAGCAAATGTTCAGCGGTTGCGCTTCACCATTTTATTTTTTTAAGACTTACTTTCCAAATTGGCTCACGATGTTCAAAAGGGTTCAATCTTTCTTTCAAAACAAAACCGAAACACAGCAATAAACGAAGTCGCAAGTACGATTCGCCGCCCGCAAGTACGAAGACTAGGCAAATGTGTGTACATCATTCCCACGGTCGCTGAACGATCGCAGCACCAGAGTGCCCTCTAGTTAATATTGAGAAACACAATGCTTTACTGGTTTTCTGTCTATATCGCCATGTTTTTATTTCAAGTATGCCGCAACAACTTGCCCTATCATCAACTTTAGCCTTTGAGAATGTATAGCGCACATTCTGGAGGATGACGCTAACGCCACAGTAGGGCACTCGAGATCCGCGGCGCTTCACCGGTTTCCGGTATAGCGCTCCGACCACGCCGAGACGTTGTGGTCGCCGGTGCGACCCGACGCCACCGCATACGCTGCAAGTTGTGACTAAAGGTAAAGCAAGCTCTCAACAGCGGATCTCGGGATGAGGTCTGGCACAGCCCGAACCTTTTTCGCTTTTCTGCATGCAGGAAGGGGGCGCTGCATGCAGGAAGGGGGTAGGGTGCACTCTAGAAGGGGGCTTTAGAAGCGAGGCCAGCGGGCGTGCGAAGCCAGTTCCCGTTCGACCGCGGCAAACAGGCACGCTTGCGAAGGCGCCGATTCGAAAAACTGGGTTAACAAAGCTGTCAGTCAGCGAGACGCCTCCGCACAGCCGCCGCCCCGATAGGAAAAAAAAGGCCGTGGTTCTCCAGCGCTTGCCTGACTGCCCCCTCGGCAACACTCGGCAGAGGGCGTGTGCCGTCAGCTGACGACGTCGGCTTGACGGGAGGAGACCGACGTCAGAGAGGGGGGCGGAAAAAAAAGGTCAACGACCTAAGTGCCCCCTCGCGACTAGCAATCTCAGAACTGGTAGAACGACTTGTTGGCGTGCGTTGTTTTTGAAGTACGTTTACGAGAGAGGTGTATTGTGGGTGATGCATTCGTGTTCGGACAATGACGTTCACTGTGGGAGTGGATCTCGCGTTTAGTGTCGTTAGAAGGCTCGCCTCTCACCCGGCTGTGCAAACCCATTTCGTCGTCGTAGTCACCACCACCACCTACATCATCATCATCGTCGTCGTCGTCGTCGTCGTTGTCGTCATCGTCGTTTAGGAAGACCAACAAGAGGGCATCACTGAGAATTTCAGCTGGTCCTGTCTCGATTTGTCTGACCACATTTTCGATGCACCTGCGGACGTTGAACTTTCATCGCTTCATGTGCGAACCTTAATTTAATACAAGAGTAAACACTCTTCACGAATTTTGCCTAAGCGGTGCAAGTTTCTCAACGGAACGTACTTGCATTTGATAGGCGCTAATACTTATTTCGAATATTTAGCTGTTTTCGCTGATAGTTTTTTTTTCTGCCTCAGCACTTACGTGCTCGGTGCACCGGATGTAGTATTGTCGCACCCGCAACAATTCCCACGTATTCATTCGCGTATACACAAAAACGTATGCATCTGCGTGCGTCTTCATCTGGTAATTTTCTCATATTATTTTCGAATATTCTTCTTACAATTTTATTTGAGGAAAATTCACCTCCGAAAGTTCAATGTTAGCGTTGATGTTTAATTATATATCCAACGTACGTGGCCCGCAGAGGCTATGCAGCAAGGTGGGTACAGTAATGAAACGCAAGTACAGGGGGATGGGATGGGGGTCAAAAAGTTTCCAGGCTACGCTCTCTTAGGAATACATGGGATAGTGACCTGAGAACTTTTTACCCCCCTGTACATTTTCAGCATGATGAAATAAAGTCACCCTTCCCGAAATCGACGCAGAGCAGCAATGCTATAACCAATCCATAGGGTATGCCAAGACATACTATCGCATATTAAAAACGAAAATATATATGAATGCCGGGATTTTGCACTTATCGTCTTGATGGGGACGTCGCTCACAGCAGGCACTTCATGCTGAGAGCGTTGAACAGGGTACCGTAATTTTGTGGCAGTTAAAGAATCGCCATTGCGAGAATTCGCTCGACAATGCGACAATGGGCTGCGCATCTTCCGGGTCATGGCCCTTTTATCGCCATTATAATTCAACCGTTAGGGTTTCTGTACTACTGTACTATAGAGTAATGGAGTGTATAGAGAACCCAGCTATGCTTTTTGAGATCTTGGGAGTTCCTTTTGCATGCGTGTTTAGTCAATCCATTGACTGATTGGTTGATTGATTGATTGATTGATATTCATCCGTAGTATAGCATAAAGTACGGCACCCCCTAGCACTCAGGTATCCATTAAGGGCACGCCTGGATAGTTTTGTAGAAAACACAACTTTGAACAACGCCCTATGTTTCCGGCGCTGTCCACCATAAAGCATGCAGTGTAACTTTGAACTGTCATGTCTTTTCCTTGTTCGTTTTAAGTGTGACGAGTGCCTCGCGAGTGCTGCAAGGCAAGTGTGGTTCAGGCTAAGGTTCGGGCAATGCTGTTTCTGGCGCAGAACGCGAGGCCTATAAGACCACTTTTTAACTGTATCGTGTCTACTTTACTGCCTATATGTAGTATAGCATTAAAGAAAATACAAGTAGTGCACGAAATTAAGGTCATTCAAAGTAGTTGCTATTAACCGTGAACAAAGCCAAATGCATGACACGCGCAACGATAATGAAATCAGTTGCGAGAGTCCGTAGTCATAGTCTACCGTCGCAATAACTTTATAATTCAGGAACGTTCTTGCCAACACTTCCAGTTCTGCTCTTTGCGCTACCTCAATACAGAAACGCTGGTCCGTGTATCACGCACTTTCTCACTGATTGGACTAATTACGTGCCCTTGAAAACTCCACGACACGTTTCTTTTTTTATTGTTCTTTATTTAGCAACTATGAGTGTTTACCCGAGCTTTCAAGGTTGCTCGAAAAAAAAAAAACATGTCGTTCAAAAATTTTTATGATCTTCGAAGCCTTAGTTGTTTCGGATAGTGACGACGGGCACGTTTTTTTCAATTAGCCTGTCTTTTTAAAACAATTATTGAATTTATTGAGGGTATATCACGTATTGTGCTGCCAGTAATTTTCCAGAACTTCAGTACCGAGCCGGCTTGCAAGAATATCTGTACGCTCCCTGACAAAGAAAAGCAAGATAAGAAAAAAAAGAATACGTTCACTCTCAAGTTTCAACATAGTTTGAGTTCTTCATAATCGCACTATAAATGTGATGGGTCTTTTTTGACGAGCTTACAGCGCTGAACAGAGGAGTACGAAGTTCAATAGAAGGTGACGACTCGAGCGCTGACTCTCAAATAAAGCTTATTAAACGAAACGCCACCAATGAATACAAATGTCACTCGTTTGTTATCGTCGTTTTAGCGTTGTAAGCTGGTCCAGAATAAACTATCACTTTCTGGCCCAAGTTTCCTCTTCATGTGGTAGCATGTTCTTCCCAATTTTCCTAATTAATCTTTATGTGACCAGGGTTCCGTGTGCCGTGCGCCTCAACAACAACAACAACAACAACAACAACAACAACAACAACAACAACAACAACAACAACAACAACAACAACAACAACAAAAACAACAACAACGACGACGACGACGACGACGACGACGACGACGATGACAACAACACATACGAACGTGCCACACAAGTTGGGCAAACCCCAACATCCACCATCGGTCCAATAAGAATAATAAAGAAGGGAACACTCGGGCGGCAAACGCAGGTCGCGGAATCGAATCCTGGTGGCGCCGCATTTTCCACGGAGGCGTAAATGCTCGAGGCCCGCGTGTTCTTAGATTTCGGTGCACTTCAAGTAATCGTAGGTGGTCGAAATTTTCGGAGTCGTCCACTATCCGGCGTCTCTCGTAATCATATCTCGTGGGTTTGCAACGCTAAACCTAAACAATTATCATCTTCAATTTCGGGCGCCAAATATAATTTATGATCGCACACGAAACGTCAAGCGCGTGCGACAAGCGAGGTAAGACGATGCGGGTCGCCAAACTGCCAATGATGCAAAAATGTACAAGTGCCATGGTGCTAAATTGTAAAGCTTTAAACTGAGCACACGCTAAATTCAGAAGGGACTTGCAGGACAGATATTTTATTTATTTATTTATTTCGTAATGCCCTCCGGACCAAAAGCACTACACTGTAAACAGAAATAAGCCGAAATGGGAGTAAATGACCTTGTCCTCTAGCGCACACCCAGATGGGAGTTTTAAAAAACCCGTCTCTGGGAGTAAAAAATTTACTCCCCATCAGAAGGGGGTTTTCGCATGGTGTCAGGGGGGTTTTTATTTACATCCATAGGGGAACTTTTTCAGGTCAGTATGGGAGTAAATTTTTTGCATCGACCGAGAAAAAAAATTACGTCAGCAGCCGTACCATGCGCAAGCGTAACTTTAATTACATTGCATTTAATACGCACAACAATGATTACAGTACACAAACATTATCACAACGTTCACGTAATATCACAACACTCGCACTCACCACAGCTTGCCACACGCAGTACACACCTACCATATAGTCACCGAGTATATATAGGCACCACATTCTGACCTCCTGTAGCCCAGGTGAAAGCCTTTTTTTTCTAATAAATAAGCAATAAATACGCACGGCGTAAGTATGAACTTGTGGTGGTCTGATGTAAGCACTTCAACACACATGCCTTTTATCCTAATCCTGCCTAATATTTAATATTTTTTACTATAACGAAAAAGTTTTATCAGTTGACGCTCTGTCGTACAGGCTGAATTCGCATCAGCAGTGCTGTTTGTGGACCCGTAAAATGCACTGAATCATACACAAAGTGCGCGCGGCCTTGAATAAACACATTAACGAGGCACATTCAGCAGCTCCAGCGATGAACCGAGGTAGACCGCCGCTACCGCGTTCGACGGCTAGGCCTCACTCACGAGTACGGCACGGTGATTCGTTGAATGACAGCTGGCGATCACAAAATGCTTGCTGATGTGCAGTTTACGTCTCGTTTTTCCCATGCACAGAAATAAGTGTCCGCTATCCACGCAGTTTAAGCTACGGAGCGATAGACTTAAACGAATGAGACGGTTCGCAGTCGCTGTTCCCGTTGCTCGCATGCATTGCATGTATAGCTCGCAGAGCTCGCCACGGCGGCCGGTGCGCAGTGCGAGCTCGATACGATGCCGGCTTGATACCGACGCCATAGCGAGGCCTTCCTACCGCTTAGATGTTGCAGCCGGTGAAATACGGGTGACACTCCGAGAAGCCACTATCGGAGGAGACGGGGCGAGCGCGTCGCCGGCGCAACTCTCAGACCGGTTGCCGGCCAGCCTGCCGTAGTCGAGCGAAGCCTACTTCGAACCGCTTCGAAGTTTAACGGTGCAATCGCTGACGATCGTACTCCGCCTCGTTCGGCGCTCGCCTTGTAGTTAGTCATTGACAGCTGCGGTGGCAAGGCGCAGAAGACTGTCATACATCCCAGCAGCCTTCATTTTTTGTGAAACACATTCTTTGCATCGCCGGTGGTCGGTGCTAGCTCGTAGCGCTTGCCGCGGTGGCCAGCGCACAGTCCGAGTTCGATACGATGCCGGCTTGATACCGACGGCATAGCGAGGCCTTCTTACCACTTAGATGTTACAGCCGGTGAAATACCGGTGACACTCCGAGAAGCCACTATTGGCACAGACGGGGCGAGCGCGTCGCCGGCGCAACTCTCAGACCGGTTGCCGGCCAGCCTGCCGTAGTCGAGCGAAGCCTACTTCAGACCACTTCGAAGTTTCTGATGGTGAAACTCCAGGAGCAGCCGCTGACGATCGTAACAGCCTACTTTTGCTACCATTAATTTATTCTTCGAAGTTTTTTGTTACTCGGCCCTTTGAAGCGTGGCATTCAGGACGTTTCGTTGAGGAATCGGACCGATGTGCAGCGTGGTTTAAGGTGCGAAATATATTGAAATGTTCCCAGTAAATACCAACCGGTCGTTGCTATTCTTCGCTGCACTTATAATTTCGTTGCCTGTTGACAGATGCTTACACGGTTAGCCACACAAAGCACATGTGTTTCACACCGACGTGCAAACATATGCCCATACACACACATACACACACACACACACACACACACACACACACGTCACGCCCAAAGAGGGTTTTTAAAGCTTCTATAGGGAGTTTATAACCACGTGACCTGAAACTCCCTGGGGAGTTTAACAAGGTCATGTTGTTCATAAACTCTGTGATTAAGGAGGGGGCGTTTTCCGATGACATGTGCCGAGTTCACTCCCTACCAGGGAGTAAAAAATTGGGGCAGGGGAGTTTTGTGGGCTCATGTGCTGGAGAAACTCCCATCTCGGCTAACTTTCGTTTACAGTGTATGGAGGGGAGTGATACACATTTTTTTACTCATATGTTAGCTAATACTAAAAAATAAAAACAAACAAAAAAGAACAAAATGTGCGCATTGTGTACAAACAGAACAAGTATGCAAGTGTGGGAGTTCACACAATGCTAGTTAGCGCAGAACGAAACAAGTGATGATCGGTCAAGATGGCCACAGATCCGGGAAGGTGGTTCCAGTCTACTGATGTTCTGGAAATAAATGAATCGCCACATGTTTTGGTTAGACATGACATAATGCCAACTTTATTGGGATGATCAATTCTAGATGATACGTAAGAAGGCTGAGAAATAAGTGCCTGAAAAATAAGTGATTGTGTTGCAGGGTGTTGTCGGCTATATGGTTCACAGTGTCGTGTCACTCGTGTATACCGTTTGCTAAACGGCTTTGTCGGTGATCCGCCTTTGCGGAGTGGAACGGCTCAGAATTTTTCTCTGCTGTTTGTTGTCGCCCTGATGACATGGTTCCAGCATGAGGAAAGACAACGTTTAAAAAATAATAAAGTAGATAGGCGCCGCGCCTACGTAAATGCATAATCGATAGAATAGGACAGAAAGCTGAGAAGAGCAAAAACAAGTAAAGTAAACGATTAATTCAGTCCTCGCTCATTAAGAGCCCGGGGGCCAAAATAGTTGCCACTAACATTAAAGCAGAGGTCGTTTGACCTCAGTCTCGAACAAAGAACAAAGAGCTTGCACAAATTCACTTCTGGTTCGTTACGTGGCAAGAGAGAATGTCAGAACGCACAACGAAAGTCGGTCTTTAAATGATACACGGAGCAAATGTCGAATGCTATAGAGGCCCGTGTACCTATATATTTAGGCACACGTTGAAAAACCGCAGGTGGTCAAAATTTCCGGAGCCCTCCTCTTCAGCGTGCGGCATAGCCATAATATGGTTTTAACACGTGAACTTTTTTAAATTAACAAAGGTAAATTATATGCTATGCATAATTTAATTACACAGTAAGTACACTCGCGTACTGAATAATAAGAGTCGCACTTCCTACAGACGTATACGAGTCATTTATGACACACTGTAACATGAGTAGTTTGCTCTCATCGCATGTCGATGACCTGGTATCGTCGTCACCCTCATTAACGATGTATCTTAGGATACAGATTTCTGTGTCCTTTTCTTGCAAACATCTGTATTCGCTGCCGTGCGCACACATCTGTATTTGTTTAGCACAACCAACGGATAATTGGGATTAAGTTCGCTTATTGATCATCTGATCACTCATAGATTGCTCTGACGATCGGTTGTTTCGCGCAGCCTTATAAGTGCCACAATCTAGGCCCGTAGCCAGAAAAAGTACCCTAGTCACCCCCACCCACCCCCTCTAGCCCCAATGTTCGGATGGAGCTGGTGTTTTAAGGAGTGAAAAGATGGGTGGAGTGATAATAAAGAGGAGTGATAATAAAGATGGAGTGATAAGGAGTGATAATAAAGATGGGTGTTTTTCGAGGCACTAAACACATGCACTGCCCCCCCCTCTCTCTCTCTCTCTTCCGCGAAAAAAATTCCTGGATACGGACCTGCCGCAGTCACACATTTCTATTAAGGGATGAACGAATGAAGCAATTAATTAATTAATTAATAAGCTTTATTTGATGTCTGGCAGTGCCCTTTGGGCGAGGCGGGGTGGGGGGGGGCGAGGGGTATTATCCACTGTCCCTTCCCACCCTACGTCGACGATGATGGCCGAGCCTCAGGTGACCGCTCGAAGTCCTTGGGCCCGGGCGCCATCTTCGGCTTGTCGGACGGCCCAAATCTGGTCGGCATTAGCTTTGCCACCACACCATCACACCTTCCCACCACTTATTTCACCACCATCACGCTCACCAGCACATATTTTTGTATATCTTTATTTTTGCCATTGAAAGCCATTCAACTCAGAAATTCAATATATAACTAGCTGAAGTACTTTGCTCAAACCCAGAGTACACACCCAAAATTATTTTAAACAGAGCCTTTCTCTATCTCCGTCTTTCATTGTTCCTCGTTATTTTTATTTTTCCTTTTTTTTGCTCTGTTTTTTCTGTCTCTTTTGATGCCTGTTTCTCTTTGTTCGTTTCTCTTTCTTTCAAAGCATATTTCTTTGTATCTCCTCCTTTCTGTCTTTTAATTGCTTCTTTCTCTTTCTGTCTTGCTCTCTGGTTTGAATATCTTTTCGCGACGACTATTTTCTTTTTATCTATTTTTCTCCCTTCACATGACAGCAGCTCAACTGTATCACGGAGGTTTTTCAATGCGTGATTGAAGCTATTTACAATATGACCAACACGTCTTAGTGAAACATTTGCGGACATTTGGTGTCGCTGGAACCGGCGTTTGGACGCGCAAACATCGGCTTCAGCGCCACCCCGCGTTCATAATTCTTTTTTTTTAATTTTTTTCAGCCCTCCATTTTTGCTCGATTTTTGCCCGTTGTTTCACACGAAATTAAGCTTCGTGAATTTGCCAAATGGTACTTGCATTATTTTCCCGCCTATTGCAATTAGTAATGATACTCGTATTATTTTCTCGTCTATTGAAATGAATAATGCTTTGTTCGAGTAAGCTACAGAGACGGAAATGATCTCAACTACTTTTTTTCTCAGGAGCGAAGCTTTTTATAGCGGCACCTGTTCGTCCCTCGTATCCGTTGTAGTAGTGTGTAACAAGTCTAACTTTTTGAAATCCCAGGTGGTGCCCGTTGTATCGACTGGTACAGGAGGCCAAACATGCTGCGCTGGGCACTGGTGGAAAACAACCGAGCTTTATTGCACACGTGTACATATATAGGATTTAGAAGGGGCGTGTCTTCAAGCCGCAAACAGATAAGCGCTTCGAGTAAAGCTTAAACAGATACGATGAGCTTTCGTGGCACACGTGGAGCGCTCGGCTCCCAAGATACGATACATCTTCCTCTGTTTGGAAGCAAAACAAGGACAAGGAAAAGAACACAAATGAAAGTTGCCAGGCACACTAGTTCACGGCACTTGCACGAAGTTCTGGTTGTAGGCCAGACGTTGAGGTGCTCGACGTTGTCTGAGCGACCTTCTTGGGGCTGGTGTGGACGAGACACTTGTTGGGGCAATGGGCTGTGCGGGCGTAGACGGAGGTGTGCATTCTGCACGTCGATGTGCTATCGCATTGCTTTGACTAGACTGTACCTCAATGTCGTCGTCGTCGTATTCCTGGTAGTTGCGTTGAAAGGGCTCCCGCGTGAGTAGCAGGTGCTGCCGGTTGCGCCTGAGCACAGTGCCGTTTTCTGTTACGACTGTGTACGACCTGGGGTGGCCAGCAGACTTGAGTACTTTAGCTTTCGTCACCCATGTGCCTTTCTTGATCCGGACCGTATCTCCCGGGCTCAGGTGCGCCAATGGTCTCTTAGAGTGGTCTGTCTGAGGGCGCCGGAGCACCTCGAGCCTGGTGTTGCCTTGAACGTCAGGAATAGTTGTGCGGAGCCGTCGTCCCATCAGCAGCTCAGCGGGTGATGCGCCGCACTCGAGTGGGGTGGTCCTGAAAGCAAGCAATCCCAACCAGATATCTTGTTTTGCTTCACTTGTTTTTTTGAGGATGCGCTTAGTTATTTGCACGCCTTTTTCCGCCAACCCATTAGAGCGGGGGTATCCTGGACTAGACGTTACATGCTTGAAATCATACAGTTGTGAGAACAATGCAAATTCACGACATGAAAATTGAGGGCCATTGTCAGAGCAGACTTCCAACGGAATGCCATGCCTAGCAAAAATCGCGCTTGTTACGTCAATGATTGTTTTGGCCGTGGTATCTTTGAGGAGTTCAACTTCGGGGAAGTTTGTCAGGGCGTCGTAAACACACAGGTACGATCTCCCGCCGAATTCAAAAATGTCAATGCCGACGCGGTACCACGGTTGGTCTGGCACGGGGCGCATCAGTAAAGGCTCTCGAGGCTGGCTATATGCGTATTTTTTGCAGATAGAACAGGCCTGCACGAATGATTCTATGTCAGAGTTTATTCCCGGCCAAAAAACTAGTTGTCTTGCCCTGGCCTTGCTCTTGTTGATTCCCAAGTGTCCTTGGTGAATTCTTTCCAGTGTTTCGCCTTTCATGCTGGCCGGAATAACCACTTTGCAGTCTTTGAGCAGGACTCCTCTTACGTTTGATAACTCTCCTTCGAATCGTTTCCACGGCCCCTCCAAGCACTTTCCAGCCTCTAGATCCCTCAGCACGTTACTTAGCTGTTCGTCTCGCGCCGTTTCAGTGGCTAGCCGCCTCCATGTGCCCTCACTAACGAGTGAAGAGACTGTACTCACGGCATGTACTTCTACATCGTTGCTGTCGAGGTCGCAGGCCGTTGTCTTAGTTGTGGCACGTGACAACATGTCAGCCAGGAGGAGCTGCTTCCCTGGAACAAATTTCAATTGAACGTCATAACGCAGCAATCTCAGAAAGAATCTTTGCAACCTAGGAGGCATGTCACCAATCGCCTTCTGGGAGATTGCGATCAAAGGGCGGTGGTCAGTTTCAGCAATAAACTGGCGACCATAGACGAAGTGATTAAACCTTTCACAACCGAACACCACTGCCATAGCCTCTTTTTCAATTTGAGAATAACGTTGTTGTGTTTCAGTAAGCGCTCGCGACGCGTACGCCACGGGCTTCCATGTGTCGTTGTGACACTGCAACAAAGCGGCACCTATTCCGTCTCGGGATGCATCACATGACACTTTTGTGGGTTTAGCCTGATCGAATACCGACAACACGGGCTGTGTGCTGAGGTAGTCACAAAGTGCCGTCCACTCTTTCACGTGGTTATCGGTCCATTCAAAGACTGTATCTTGTCTGATCAAGCTTCTCAAAAGAGTAGTTCTTTGAGATAGTGAAGGAAGAAACTTGCTGAAATAATTGACGACACCCAACATCCTTTGCACCGCGAGCTTGTCTTCTGGGGTCGGCATGTGCAGCATGCAATTAATCAGCGTCGGGCTTGGCCTGATGCCTGCTTTATCGATTACGTCCCCAAGAAACTCGATTTCCTGGACGCCGATACTGCACTTCTCAGGATTGAAAGTCAATCCGGCACGTTCTGCAGCAAGCAACACAGATTTGAGACGTTCATTGTGCTCTTCTACTGACGAACCCCATACCAGAATATCGTCCACGTATATTTTACGCCGGGAAGGCCTTCGAAAATTTCATTCAGCGTCTTTTGGAACACTTCTGAGGCGGATGATATGCCGAAGGGTAATCGTAAAAAGCGGTAACGACCAAATGGGGTAGAGAACGTGCAAATCCGTGATGTAGAGTCATCTAAGGGGATTTGGTGAAATCCAGAGTTAGTGTCCAAGCGGGAGAACACAGTTGCACCAGCTAGCTCGGCTTCTAAATCCTCTCGTCGCGGCATCATGTAGTGCTCCCTTTTTATGCACTCATTGATTTTCCTAGGGTCTATACAGAGGCGAATTTTCCCGTTCTTTTTCCGAACGATCACAAGGGGACTCACCCAGTCAGTAGGTTCGGTGACTCTCGTGATGATTCCGGCGTGCTCCATCCTGTCGAGCTCGTCCCGTAGTGGTTCATTCAGGGCCAACGGTACACGTCGCACTGGTTGAATGACTGGCACAGTGTTGTCTTGAAGCACCATGTGATACACTTTCTTCACGCAGCCAGTTCCCGTGAAAAGATGACGAAAATCTTTCACAAGTTCTTCGCGGCCGTCCTTTGATACGCTGTGAACGCGTGAGAGCAATCCGAGGCGTTCGCTTGCTTGTAGGCCCAGTATAGCTTGGCGACCTTTGCGTACGACAAAAAAATCTAGAGGAATAGCTTGGTCACCGAGCGTCGCTTCCGTACGGATGACTCCAAGATGCTTGATTGTGTCTCCACCGTATGAATGTAGCACCACGCTACTCTGCTTCATTTCAGGGCTTGGGTGCATCCTATTGTATATTCTAACGGGCAGCAAGTTGGCCTGAGACCCGGTATCTACTTTAAGTTCAACCGAAACGTTGTTTACGGTCATTCGAACCGTCCAATCACGTTGGCTTGTTACTCCTCTTGTCGATACCTCTAAAATGCTGAAGTCATCTTCGTGATCTTGAATTTCGCCAACCAGCGCCGAGGACCTGCAGCAAATTGCAAAATGGTTCCTCTTTTGGCATTTTCTGCAAGTTCTTCCGAACGCGGGACAGTTTCCAGGCTGATGTGTGCGACCGCACTTGGAGCACGTGTACATGCTCACTTGCGCATTTTTGGTGTTCGGGCCTGCTTTGCGAACGGCGTCTACTTGCTTTTGACCTCGTTCCCAGGTTTCTTGGCGAAGCGCTGATGTTTCGGCTGCCTTGCAGACGTGCTCAGCCTTCTGCAGTGTTAGTTCGCAATCCCTGAGCAGCTTTTCTCTGACTCTGTCGTCGTTGGTTCCGTACACAATCTGGTCTCGGACCATGGAATCCAGAAGCGTGCCGAAATTGCATGCTCGGGCCTGTTTCTTCAAGTCCCGCAAAAAGTGCTCGAATGGCTCACCTTGGCTTTGAACTCTTTTCCGAAATACGTAGCGTTCGTGTACTTCGTTAGTCTGCAACGTGAAATATTCGTCGAATTTCTTGATGACTGTCGCGTAGTCAGCCTTGTCTTCTCCTTCCGTGAAGCTTAGCGTATTAAATATCTCGATGGCGTCTTCACCTGCTACGCTGAGAAGGAGTGCTGTCTTTGAGGACACTGATCGCTGCTTGTCACTGGGTTCCGATGCCGCAAGGAAAAGCTCGAATCTCTGCTTAAATGTCTGCCAATTCTTGCTTGCTTCTCCCGTCGTGTTTAGCGGACCAGGCAGCCTCAACGAATCCATTGCGTATTCCTCGCAGCGCTGGCCGTCGAAGATCAAGGCCCTGCTTTGATACAGATCCCACTTCTGACACCATGTATCGACTGGTACAGGAGGCCAAACATGCTGCGCTGGGCACTGGTGGAAAACAACCGAGCTTTATTGCACACGTGTACATATATAGGATTTAGAAGGGGCGTGTCTTCAAGCCGCAAACAGATAAGCGCTTCGAGTAAAGCTTAAACAGATACGATGAGCTTTCGTGGCACACGTGGAGCGCTCGGCTCCCAAGATACGATACACCCGTGAGAGATTTCTTTTGTGCGTTGTTGAACAATAAAAGGTAGTGCTCAATGTGCATGTCAATGGCTGCAAAGGGAGAAAGAGAGACAGGAAAATTCGGCTTTTAGTTAACCCGCACGCTGCAATTTTTATTGTTTAACAACGCACAGAAGACAAGAAAGGGTTGCTACGTGACCCTCGCTGGGCGTAACCTCCTAGGTTTTAAAAAGTTTTAGCGAGCGTTGGGCCGCAGTGCCATGAATACAGTGAACAAGTATATACCATGAACTCGAGGAGGTTATAGGTGGGAAGTATAGACACGAAGCGCAAGCCGTAAGAAAGTGTGCGTGTGCCTCCTCTAGTTCAGTCCTTGGAGTGTCCGCTGGATGGCGGTGCTTCTATGTGAGGAATAAATGAAAAGATGCGAGATGATGGTACTTGGAGTGTTGAATAGGTGGACGAATGGACACACAGACAGATGCACGGACGGACGCATGGATGGCTGCACGGACGGATGAACGCAGGAGCGGATGCATGGACGAAAAGCAGGGACGGACGCACAGATGAACGTGCGGACACACGAACAGATGCACGCTCGGACGGGCGGATGGACGCACGGGCGGCCACACCGACGCACGCAAGGATGGACAGAAGCAAGAACGAATGGACGGACGGATGCTTCACCCCACTATCTATCATTCACTCCGTGGATATGCTGTCGCTTGTGGTTTTGAAACCGTCTATAGCAATAATTGCAAGCTCAATCCGACCTTTAATTTGTGCAAGAGAATAGGACTTACTGGTTTTCACTGACCCCTCAAGTACTTTTTGGCTGCTAGTGCAAACAGTGCGCATACAAAAAATAAAGGTTTGCTGTCTCTACCTGAAAATTTTGTTTGCTTGAGAAGCGGTGGCAAAATCTTTGCGAAAATTTGGCAGGAAGTTCAAGATTTCAAGTGAAAACCAGTGACACCGAGACATCTCTGTGTGATAAGGTCAGCTATCCGAATTGTAAGGGAGCGTGTCTTGATTGTCACAAAGACTGGCACATTCGAGCTCGGCAAGGTTTATCTGCCTTATTAGTGCGGCTTTGGACATTGATGCCCATGGGACGGCTTGAAGCTCTCCCATAGTAGAGTACCCTGTTACCCACTATTTATAGGGCAAAGCTTCTTAAAGCGGCACCCGTTCGTCCCTCGTCGTAGTACGTAACATGTCTTACGCTTTGACCTGCAAGATGGTGCTGGTGGGAGATTTCTCCTGTGCGTTGTTGAACAATAAAAAAATTCGCAGCATGTGCCTTAACTAAAAGCCGAATTCCCTTATCTCTCATTCCCCATTAGCAGCCATTGGCATGTACATAAAGCACTATCTGACACTATCTGCGGATTGCTATTTTATACTCGCTGGGCGTAACCTTCTTGGTTTTAGAAGGGTTTAGCGAGCGTTGGGCCGCAGTGCCATGAATACAGTGAACTAGTATATACCATGAACTCGAGGTGGTTAAAGGTGGGAAGTAGGCACGAAGCGCAAGCCGTAAGAGAGTGTGCGTGTGCCACCTCTCGTTTAGTGCTTAGAATGTCCGCTGGATGGTGATGCTTCTATATGCGGAATATATGATGGAAAGATGCGAGGTGGTGGTACTTGGAGTGTTGACTAGATGGACGAACGGACACACAGGCAGATGCACGGACGGACGCGCGGATGGTTGCACGGACGGGTGGCCGCATGAACGGACGAAGGGGTGGATGCATGGACAAACGCAGTGACGGACGCATGGATGGACGTGTGGACGCGCGAACGGACGCACGCCCGGACTGTCACACAGACGGACGCATGGACGGACGAAAGCAAGAACGAATGGACGGACGGATGCTTCGCCCCACTCTCCATCATTCACCCCGTGAATATGCTGCCATTTGTTCTGTGAGGCACCACATGCGGCCACCGTGAGTTCAAACATCAAGTGAAAACTCCATATTGCAGAATTGGCGTCGACATTTTAGTCTTTGTGGAAATCATTATCGATATGATTTTGTAAACCTGACGTCGAACTCCCGTCAGAGAGAGAGAGATAAATAAATAAAAGGAAGGGACAGGGAGGTTAACCTAGACGAACTGGTTTGCTACCCTCTACGTGGGTGAGGAAAAGGTTCGGAAAGAGGATAGATATAGAGAGATATAAATTAAATTAGAAAAAAAACCACATGCGCACACATTCAGGGAGTTCCGATTACAGTCGTTTGGACAGGCCGGTTGAACGCAAGAAGCGCAGGAGCGCCTTCACAGCCTTCTTCCGCGACATAAAGTCCTGTCAGCAGCGCAGGATTCTTTCTTCCGAAAGAGGCTGGTTGTCCAGTTCATCTAGTGCATTGCAGAGTGACTGTCTCCGTCAGAAATAACACATATATAAGGGATGCGGGAAAGCCTTTCGTTAGGTTGCATTTTCTTCAAGCTGTCTCCCCTCCCCCACCATCCCCCACTCTCACCGGCTCCCACCGTCTTCACTGTAACGGCCCTTGCGGGCGCTTAGCTACGTATATATACGGTGTTTTGGGTATGTTGGTAAGTCGTGCTGAAGTTTTATGGCTCGCGAAACAATCTGAGACACACACAGGCACTACGGAAGACTAAATTTTCGTGACTGCTGCCCGCTATAAGGGTGAGTTGGAGAAATTTGGCTTAGATGAATCTATTAGATGAACCTATTCTGACGATGGAAGCGAATTCTCCCTGCGAGCAAACATGACTGTCTCGCGCTGCGCGTTGCTACAGTTAATTCGCATGTAACTCATGTGTGGCAGATTCAGATTGCGCTGTGAGTCATAGGCCACTGATCCCGGACTCAGGGGTCACAGCGTGGCAATTCGTCTTCCTTTGTTTTCGTTTCTTTTACCACGCGGCCGCGCTCACATTCGGATATTAAAGACGAAATGTCACAGTCACGAGTTATCATGGGAGCATATGCGACTTTTGCTTGTTTAATGTCTGCCAGCAGTGTACACGTACCCGCACATTTCACGCCTGAAGCCATGTATACGTTTAACGCGGCGCGATTTAGACAGACTGATAATACGTAACGCTACTCTAGTTCACTGATGCATAATTTAATTTAATGAAGACAATGCAAAAGAAGTCGACGCATGATACAAAGCGTTCAGGCACAGGCGCTTCGAATATGTCTATGTCTGCCTCAAGGTGCCTCAACAGTGGCGACTATAGCTTTAGCCAAAGACCACCTCGTGCAGACCCATATTGAAATTGAAGCTTTGAGGACATACATAAGGCATGTGGGCCGGACTCCCCATCACCACCTAGCCTCTCTACCAGCGGATAGACGTCATACTTCCTTTTGTCGAACAATAACTACACATGGTGACTCCCTACCAACTGGTTTTACACCCGCGGCGAGACCTTCAATTCCTCCATGGTGCCTCAAACAGCCAGTCATCAACCTGGCAATATCAGACATCCTGAGAAAACGAGATTTTTCAATACCAGTCCTCAAGCAGCTCGCCTTACTTCTGCTGTACGAGGAGTACCAAGACTGCACCCACGTCTACACCGACGGCTCCGTCCTGCCAAACAGCTCAACTGCGGTGGTCGTTATTCCAACGCACGCCACAACCATCAAATTCAGGACAGCTCATGCAACCGCAACAACGGCAGTAGATTGCAGCGCTTCGAACTGCGCTGCGTTTCATTAACGACCAAAGCACGCAAAGGTGGACGATTTTTTGCGACTGCAAGGCGGCACTGCAGTCACTTCTGTCAAATCTACGCCGTGGTCCACACGAGCAGTTTGTATTTGAAACAGCAGAAATGCTACACCATATAACAGAGAAAGGGCACCATGTTATATTTCAGTGATTGCCTAGCCACTGTGGAATTATCGGTAACGAACGAGCTGATCAAGCTGCCCGTTCAACCCATACAGAAGACAACAACCAGTCAATACCTCTCTCAAGGACGGACGCTACTAGGAGGCTCCGCATGCTTGCTCGCCAACGCTCCATGGCTCTTTGGAATGAGCCTCTCTTTACGCATGCAAGATTACGATCCCTTGATCCAACGTTAAACTTACAGCTTCCAACAAAAATTCGACGAGGTGACGCTACTGCTCTGTGCAGACTATGGTAGGGAGTCGCGTTTACCCTTGCGTACGCGTTACGCATAGGGATGGCCGACACCGCCGACTGTGCACACTGCGGAGATGAAGGAACAATTCGATATATCCTGTGTGACTGCCCGGAATACAACCTGGAAAGACAACACCTTTCTAATACACTAAACAGGTTTGATGACCAGCCGCTGTCAGAAGAAAGTATACTGCGCCATCGTCATGACTAATCGTCGCAGAAGAAAGCCGTGCAAGCACTACTGGGTTTCTTGCGAACTACTGGCCTGTCGGAACGCCTCTGAGTGGACTGATTTTGTGTGTGCGTGTGTGTCGGTGTTTTTCCTTTATTCATTTTCTAACTCTCCTTTTCTCTTTCAACTCCCTATTCCCCAACCCCAGTGTAGGGTAGCATACCGGATACGAGGATCTGGTTAACCTCACTGCCTTCCTTTTTTCTCGTTTCTCTCTCTCTAGGGAAGACAAAAGAGAATTAGTAGAAATTTCCACGTACCCGAGAACACAGATTGAAATTGTTTTCTGGATCGACATTTGTTCCTCATTTCTTCTCTTAATTAGCAGTATTAGTATGAAACTTTATTCATTAATTCGTTAGAAAAAAAAGAGAGCGATCGAAGGTGACGTTCAAGACACTTCGCCCGGAATCTTTTTGCGAACCGATGCGTTTTCCTTTGGTGTAACAAGCTATTTCGCGAATTGGCCACGTTGCTGTTGGAGTGTTGCATCGCTTATTATGCTCGAGGTGACAGGTTAGATCGTGGCCACGTTGGAAATAAAACACCAAGTCCCTCATGTATACACTGCGCTTACCGAGATGGTGGTGATGTTGAGATAATGCGAGTAGGGAACCATACACGCACGCGAAAGGCTAAGTAAAGCCTTTACTCATTCGAAGAAGAATTCGTGAAGCCCTCAGTTCAGATAAGACATATGTTACTCGGTGCAGAAGACTAAGGCGCAAAAAACATAACGTGAAGCAGGAAGAGCAGGAGAGAAGACAGAACAACAGTGGCGTTGTTCTGTCTTCTCTCCTGCTCTTCCTGCTTCACGTTATGTTTTTTTGCGCCTAAGTCTTCTGCACCAAGTATGCACCAACTAGCCCCCAAAAAAAGTCCTTTTGGAATATGTTACTCGCCGAGGACTTCCACCAGTGATACACCCAGTATTACAATTTCCTCACCTGTTTCTTGACTGATACTTGTATCTTCTAAGAGCTTCCGGAAATAATAGGTCCACGTCGCAGTGTATCCGGCAACGATGCACAGACAGCACTGAAACATGTCATCGCCGATGTCATGCATGATGTACGATAGCATCTCAGCTAAACGCAAACGAAGGGATCTTTGGGAGGAATTTGTGGTGTGAACCACACCGTAAAATGTTAGCGGACTCGCAATGTAAATTATCGTGGTGTTTGCATTCTAAGTTGCATTACACCTGCAAGAAGTTCATCAGAGAAATTCAGTACAGTCATTTCTTGTATACCAGGCCTAAGTATAGTTTACAAACCTCTGTGTATAAGAACAGTTCACCTCTGCCAGCAATCTGTGAATGTATTTGGTCGAACTGCGCAGTACATATTGACAGGTCGCTTTAGAAAAGGCCCGAAATCTAAATTCAATGTTGCCTGCCGAATATCCAACATTTTCTCACATATGCGATGGCAACACAAAAGCTGCAATCTGGAACCACAAAGCCTTGTATCATGTCTTCGCTCCAGTTGCACCCTTTATAAGTGGGCAGCCGTTCAAATATGCACATTAACGAACTGTACTCCGTTTCATTTACCAGGCGCAAAACTATGCGAGAAGAGCGGTCAGCAAAATGAACGAACCCGCGCGTCTTGGGCTGGAATTTTGTCGTCGTGGACGTACCATTCGCACCACTGAGACTGATCGTGGAGACCATGATAAGAAAACAAAAAGACTCTAAGGAATTCATAACAACCTGTTTACAAGCGTATAAATAACGAGGTTTGTTCATTTTAAGGCACAGGGCATCTTTTTTATTTATCCCTCAGTCTTAAACCTAAAAAAAAATCCCATTGCTGGGGTAAAAGTAATTGAGTATCTATCTTGGTGTCAATGCGCAGGAAGAAGTCCCACTTGCTTCGGAAGCTTTTCAATATACTCACGAAAAAGAAGTGTATAATGTCCTCGTGCCAGCCCCATCCAAGATGGCGTGCAGGCACATATCCCCGAGGTATATCGTTCTTATTACATTACTGATTAGTGTTCCGAGCCGCCGCCAAGAACTGCGAAATCGAGGCGTGGTGTTGTACACTTCCTGGCACGTACGCAGGCAGCCGAGGCGGCGGCAAGCGAGCGCACGGGGCATGCAACTGCGGGGGGCACCCGGGTGCACAACCCTTTTTGAGATCAAGGAGACACGAGGCGAACGGCGCGACTCGTCTCCCCTTGTCGCTGGCCTCGATCCGCCAAGGCAGACTGCAGCGCTTGCTGCAATGGGCTGTGAGTGTGTGTGTGTGTGCGTATGCGACGCGATTGCGGCGGAGTCTCGCTTGCGCTGCGCAGAGGGACGACGACAACTGCTGCAGCTGCTGCCGCAGCGGAGCCCGGTGAAAAGCGAAGGCCTGTCTGTGCATACTCAGGGCCGCGCAGGATGCATGGCCACGCGGCCGACGACCGCGTGTAATATAAAAGAGCGATGTCTTTGAGTGTCTCGTGTAAACAGTTGAGACTGCGGTACATGTACATGGCTCCTGCGGTGATTTTCGTCGCAAAAACGCCGTGTCATTTGGCTGTGTGGTTATGGGGATCCCGGGAATAAACGTACGCTTCGAGAAGACCAACACAAACTTACCTTTCGTTGTCTCCTTGGCAGTCATGCGTGCGATATATATTCTCGTGCTCGTTTTCTTCACTGCGTTGTGTTCATTTGGCGCGCAATATGCTTTCCACTGCGGATTTCGTTACATATTGTGGCACGTGCACGGACTGTGTAAAGCTGTATTGTGCAGGGACGTCGCAAAAGAAGTCCACTTGATTTCTATGTTTCCCGGTGTGCTGCTGATTGCTTCTATGTTCACGTATTTGATTTATATGTGGGGTTTACCGTTCCAAAACAACCATATGAATGTCCATGTATTTGCACGTGCGTTTGCACGTTTTACAGAACGTCCTGTGTGTGTGTGTGTGTGTGTGTGTGTGTGTGTGTGTGTGTGTGTGTGTGTGTGTGTGTGTGTGTGTGTGTGTGTGTGTGTGTGTGTGTGTGTGTGTGTGTGTGTGTGTGTGTGCGCGCATTTTTTATTAGGTGTTCGCCGTGAACAGCGTGAAATGAGGACGGAGACGGGCATATGGCGCATATACCCGCATGTTTCAATGTTCCGTGTTCGCGGTATTTTTCTTGCTTTCTTTTACTTGCACAATAAGCAGGAATACTAACCTGCTTGTATTTACTACAATTCTACAACATATTCGTAGCGCGTGCGTGTGTCTTATTCTTCGTATGTCTGTACTGTGCGGTCAGTGTGTGCGCTTTAGTGCGCGCGTATATGCACAGCAGAGCACGAAGAACAGTACAAGAGATGTTGCAGGGCGAGTTGGTGGAAAAGTGGCATTTTCACCTTAGCGCACGAAAAGACGAAGACCTGCGGGACGACAGAACAAACGTCTCTTGTGTCGCTTGTGATGTGCCCGCCTACAGTGAAGACAGGCAGTACAGAACGTTGGAGAGGGAGAGGACGAACACGGGGAGTCGCTTAACTTGAGCGTGACCCAGACAAGGACAGGATACACATAAAACACAGACAAGCGCCGACTTAATTATAATAGTTTAATGCACTTCAAGAGGCCTCTTTATGCACCATACTTCGCTTTATCAGCCAGTACTTCTTATCTTATTGAGATCTAACAATCATACTAAAAAAAAGATGGGGATGTTAACATCCCCTATACTTTCTTTGGCATGATTGTCTGTCAGATCTCATTAATATTGTGTCTAACAATGAAAAACAAGCCCTTAAGTGTACACTTCTTTCCTTCAATACTTCTTCTCTGTGTTTTGATTGATATTGTCAGGTACAGTGGATAAAAAGACCTGTTGAAGTACACATAAATTCATTTGTTAGTCGGCGACTCCCGTCCTTCTCTTAGTCGCGCAACACTTGAGCGAGGATATAGCAACTCGCCCAAGTCAAGGCGTTATTTATAGGACATTCTTTATTGTGAGGTATGAAAAAAAAATGGCAGCATATCCACGGAGTGAATGATGGAGAGTGGGGCGAAGCATTCGTCCGTCCATGCGTCCGTCTGTGTGACCGTCCATGCGTCTGTTCGTGCGCCCATCCCTGCGTTCGTTCATGCATCCGCCCTTGCGTTAGTTCATGCGTCCATCCATGCATCTGTATGTGTGTCCGTTCGTCCATCTATTCAACACTCCAAGTCCCACCATTTCGCATCTTTTTATCATATATTCCCCATATAGAAGCACCGCCATTCAGTGGACATTCTAAGGACTAAACGAGAGGTGGCACACGCACAATTTCTTACGGCTTGCGCTTCGGGTCTACTTCCCACCTTCAACCACCTTAAGTTCATGGTATATACTAGTTCACTGTATTGATGGCACTGCGGCCCAATGCTCGCTAAACCTTTCTAAAACCAAGGAGGTTACGCCCAGCGAGTATAACGTAGCAACCTTTTCCTGTCAGATAGTGCTCAATGTACATGCCAGTGGCTGCTAATGTGAAATGAGAGACAGGAGGATTCAGCTTTTAATTTCTTACGGCTTGCGCTTCGTATCTGCTTCCCCCCTTTAACCACCTCGAATTCATTCATGGTATATACTAGTTCCGTATTCATGGCCCTGCGGCTCAACGCTCGCTAAACCTTTCTAAAACTAAGGAGGTTACGCCCAGCGAGTATAATGTAGCAACCCTTTCTTGTCCGATAGTGCTCAATGTAGATGTCAATGGCTGCTAATGGGGATCGCAGCGTGTGCGTTGACTAAAAGCCGAATGCTCCTGTCTCTCATTCCCCATTAGCAGCCATTGGCATGTACATAGAGCACTATTTTTTATTGTTAAACAACGCACAGAAGAAATCTCTCACCGGCACCACCTTGGAGGTCAAATGTTATACCTATTTCGGGTATGTGCCACTGGTGGTTACGTACTACGAGGGACGCCCAAGCCACGCCATAAGGAGCTTCGCCCCTAAAAATCATCAGCCCGTACCATAAACATGTAGCAGGCATGTTATAGACATGCCCGGTGCCCCGTTAGAACAGTACCAAAGTTCCACATGAAGCCCACACAACAGCGCACAGCCGAACTGTATGGGCATTGTTGCAACGTGTTTCTTTTAAGGACAGCAGCGCAACTGGTCAGGTGTTCTCGTAGCGCACGGTTCTGCGTCTGCGTGCGTCCTCCTTTGGCACGTTGTTAATTCTGACCGGTCTATTCTCGAAGGCAAAACGAATGGAACGAATGCGACGTCAAGGGTGCAGCGTGAAGAGATAACGGCGTCTTTTGTCTGCCTTCTTATCCGAGACGTCCCTGCTGCGCTTCCCGTCTCGCTTTGCAACGGCACGCTGCCAGTGGCGAGGATGAATGAATCAAGGCAGCTGTGCGGCTCAAGAAGGAACGTATTTTTCACGCGTTGACGTATAGCTGGTTGGCCGTGAAGCACTTGAATCTGTAATAATAATAATAATAATAATAATAATAATAATAATAATAATAATAATAATAATAATAATAATAATAATAATAATAATAATAATAATAATAATAATAATAATAATAATAATAATATCTGGCGTTATACATGCTATAACCATAATATCGTTGATTAGGGTTGCCATTAGTGGCTACTTTTTGCCAAATGGGCTACCTTTTGACCCGTTTCGCGACGAAAATTTCAAGAGTCTGCCATAAATATTTATTGGCCACTTTTAAACTTCTCGCTTTACTTATTCGAAATGGTTTTATTTATTCATACGTAGTGAAGACTGTTAACAATACTACTCTTGCTCAAATTGGCTACAAAGCTCGCCATAATATTCAATGTCATGGCTGCTTTGGCTACATTTGACTTGAGTTCGGGCTCCTATGAAATTCCACCCGTCGGGAACTCTGATTGTGAGGCACGCTGTAGTGAAGGGCTTCGGAAATTTCGACTATCTGGTGCTCTTCGAAAGTGAACTGACATGGCACAGCACGTGGGTCTGCAGAACTTCGTCTTCATCGAACGCTACCGAAGTGGCTGATATCGAACCCGCGACCTTCGAGCCAGCAGCCGAGCACCGTCACAAGTGTATCGCCACAGCGTACGCTAGAATCGAGAATCCTGGCCTTTTGCCGGGACAAAGGATTCTGTAAACAATTGTATCGGCCAGTTGGTATGAATCCATCTTGGTGGGAAGCGCAGCCACTGTTACACAGAACACACAACACAAGCGCTTAAAACAATTGTATCGGGCCAGTTGGTATGAATCCATCTTGCTAGGAAGCGCAGCCACTATTACACAGAACACACAACACAAGCGCTTCTGTTGTGTGTTCTGTGTAATAGTGGCTGCGCTTCCTACCGAAAAGGATTGTGGGTCCTTGGCCGAGTCCATCCTCTGCGCAGAAGGCTTTTTGAAAGCTCTCTTTCTTACGATTCTTGCGGACAACCGGCCTTAGACGCAGACATTAGTGTCGTATTTTCTTTAATTTTGTTTTCCTCTTTCGCTATCTGTCTTCTCTCTCTTTGCAATATTTTTTTTCTGTCATCTTTTATTGCCCTTCCCCGGCACAAGGTGGCCAATCGGTCTAAGAACTGGCTAACCTCCCCGTCTTCCTTCTTTCTTTCCTCCTCCTTGGCGCATCATATGAGGCTTCTAGTTCATGTAGGTATCTTGAAACATTCTTCCATCTCGTTTTTGCGTCTTATCCCATCGTTCATACTGACAAAGAATATTTGCCCGAAGTGCCCAGTACAAAAGCATTACATAAGTGGAAAATTAGGCCATATCGTTTTGTTTTCTACGCCACGAGGCGTGCAATGGGTATTAAACATAAGAAGGCAGAGTCTTGAACAGGTGAAAAGTTTTTGAAAGACAAGATGAAACAGTCAAGCAACATTGGAGAGGGGACGCACATGCGTTAGTAAGGGTGGTCCCGCCGCACACCATAACTAAGCTCGACCATATTAAGATACTTCTCATCTAAAATGGAAGAAATTAAATATCATCATCATCATATTCAAACATGTATCACATTTCTTTTTTTTTAATTCCTGAAGTTTGCTCCCTTTTGAAGACAAGAAAAAGGTGACTTCCGAATAGACAAGCTCGTTTGAGTCGGGCAAGAATTCCAGCAGAGAACAATTATATTGTCCGCAAATCATATTATCAAGGTCGTGACCGTCAGCCAGCTGCCTAGTTCGGCCTGTCGCACGGAGGAGGTGGCGAATTTGAAATGGTGCATAGATTGAGTGGTGTTTCAGTCAACCTTTGCGTAGTATTACGGCGCAGTTCTCGATTCGATAGGATCTACACCGTTTCAAGAAGAGGAAATGGATATGGGCCGGGCATGTAACGCGTAGACAGGATAACCGCTGGTCATTCAGGGTAACTAGCTGGATTCCCAGAGAATGCAAGCGGGTTAGGGGGAGACAGAAGGTTAGGTGGGCAGGTGAGATTAAGAAGTTTGCGGGTATAAATTGGCAGCAGCAAGCACAGGACCGGGTTAACTGGCGGAACATGGGAGAGGCTTTTGTTCTGCAGTGGACTTAGTCAGGCTGATGATGATGATGATGATGATGATGATGATGATGATGATGATGATGATGATGATGATGATGATGATGGTGATGGTGATGATGACGACGACGACGACAGCACTGTTTCGATTTCCAGTCCTTCCCGCGCGACCACGGCGTGCAGTAACGGCACTCCCGAGCCGGCCCGACGCGCTGCACGAAATGGCATGGATGCGTACGCGAGAGCGGTGATGGTGGCACGCTTCCCTCGATGCATTATACACTATATATGCCGTATACGCGCGGACCCTGACGGCATCCGTGTCTGACCGGCTGCTTCTTGGAGCGCGCGTGTACACGTACATGCCAGGCGCACGTTTGCGCATGGGATCTCACGTCACTCAAAAGGAGGGCGTCGTGCGAAGGACTGGGCAGAATGCACTGCTCGAGCGCGAGCACCCGGTCACGTTTTTTTTTTTTTTTTTTGGACGGCTGCCGGGCAGCGTGTGTGGTGGCTGCGTGGCAGCGGTCCATCCGAGACACGGTGTACGCACTGGTTGTGCCTTAAACGATGGCTCCTTTAATAGACGTGTTCGGCACAAAGTGTTCCTGTAAGGAGCTGCAGCTTCCTGCTCAAACTGCAGGTCCTTTCGTGTCGTCGGTGCTGTTTGACTTCGCCTATAGTACGGCATCTCTGAAAGCACTGACAAAATTTAAACATAAAAAATGAATGTGGATGCTGCGCATGTGCAGGAGTAAATCATGTTCTCTCCGTTGTGTGTGCGTGTGTGTGTGCATGTGTGTGTCAGTGAGTGAGTGAGTGTGTGTGTGAGTGAGTTTTTGTGTGTGTGTGAGTGTGTTTTTGTACGCGTGCGTGTGTGTGTGTGAGTAAGTATGTGTGTGTGGGTGTGTATGTGCGTGCGTGTGTGTGTGTGTGTGTGTGTGTGTGTTTACAGAGTCCTGCAGGTAACTCTAGCCAGAGTTTATATATACGACGATCCACTCTATGACGGCGCTAGCAAATGCATGTTGCTCACTATTGCATGAAATAGTTCACCCAAATTTGTGTTCTGTCTAATTGCCTAATTAAGCGAAATTAGGCTGTCAGCTTTGAAGAAACGAATATGGGCAAACATTTTGCGTGAGAAAAAAATTAGATCGGTTTGAATAACGTCCGAGTCGATAGTTCACAAGTTTCTGTGTGTGAAGAATTACTGCAGATGCCTACTATATGAATGAAGAAAAAAAAAAACGCAGCTTGCATCAAGTCGTGCAAGACTGGGTCATAGCAGAGCTGCTGGGCATCTACAACTCGCCCTGGCTTGGCTATAGGCTTTTACTTTCTCACCCGTTTCCCAACCCTTGCTGGCTGTGGTTGCTCTTTTATGTGAGTGTACGCGTGTCAATGTCTTTCTGTTCCCTGTTCCTCTGTATGTCCAATCGTTTCCGTCTTTCTATCCTTTCCTGTCTACCCTTTCTCTTTTTCTCTTTCTCTTTTGGAATTTTTATTTATTTCTCCCCCTCTCTCTGTAGTATTTCTCTCTGATATTTTTCACTATTCACTTACATTTCTATCTACTGTTATCTTCCTCTTTCTATTCCTTTTTATCTACTACACACGACAAACTTCGACTGTAAAAGCTCTGGCGTAAAACTCGTACGGAAGCTACGCAAATACTCACCACCATGGTCCACTAAAAAAAGACCTGTGCGAAAGACGCAGCACAGTCGCAGCAAAAGCTAGAAGAGCGGTTTTTGAAAGCATATTCAAAACACTCATTGGGTAACTACTGCAAGCACACTTGCTTGATACCCATTAAGGCATTAATAATAAAATTTTGGGTAGTATGCCGGCATTCGCTATGCTATTTTTCGTCATTCTTCTTAGAAGCGTGGTATCCGCTAAACACTTGCAAGGAATTTTGTGCCACTTGTTCATGCAGTGGCTTACGACGATGTGGAATTATGGCTGATGTGGACATGCGCCACAGTTTATAGGGAAACAGGAACAAGCTTTTGTAAAGGGTTGGAGCATTGGACGGCCCACTCGTTACGCTATTCGCATTGTGCGTCGACTGGTTGTTCTTTCGCTGTTTTAAAACGCTTTATAAGTCGTTTAACGCGATTGCTTTCCCGACATCAAGCCTGTCTGAGGCAAGTTTGCCAACAAGTCACAAGCACCGGCGTAGTTCAGTGGTAAAATACTGGGCTGGCTCCCAGCCAGGTTTCGAGCTGACTGAGTCTTTAGTGCTAATTTCACGCGATGTGGTTACGGACACCGGCGGCGGCGGCGGACAACTGCGTGTGACCAGAGATGTGATCTCATAACAGCTTTAGCTGTTAAACAAGCAAGGGAAGACGCGGGTACGGTGCATGCAGTTACTGTTAACCACAGTCTGTACTGAGTGCTTGGGTGACGATTGAGCTCGAGCTGTTTCATGAATGTAACAATTTTCTATCTACAGCACGTGGCAGACCACGATCGTAATAGCTTCGCTGTTAGAGCCTTCAGACTAATTTTGATCACATGACGTGGTATATAAAAAAAACTTGCAAGAGCATTTACAACGTTTCTTCAATTTTTTTTTAATCGCTTTCACCGAAATGCTCCCTTCGTAACCGGGAATCAAACCCGAGTCGTCAGTCTTAGCATTTTGCGGCACCTGTAGCTGTTTAACCTTGCGGCTTGGTGCGTCGTATAAATCCTGCTGTTCACTGAAAGCGTACGGGATAATTTGACCTTGTTCGTGGAACAGCTGCGGGTAAGCGGGGGGATACGTTGCATTCGATCGATAATCTCCTCACCTCGTGGCCTGGGCAGATTCGTCCATTACAATGTGATCTATAGTATACACAGAGTTTGCGCGGAAATTCACTCGGCTCTAACGTCACAGGACGACTCGCGCTTCTTCCATCACTCGCGTCTTCTCGCGTTGACCGTTGCCGGAATCTTTGTGTATGCCATTTCGTTGCGATGAAAATCTGCCGTAAATGGTTTTTACTCCTACGTACACCTTCGAACTACACGATAACAGTACCCGTATTGCGCTAATTTCATAGTTTTTCGAGCGCAGCTCTGAAACGCCCGTTTCAGCGTTGAGTAGCTTTGCCGTCGCTCGGCGTTACCGATAGACATGAAAAAAGAAAATGAAAATGAGAAAAAGAAAACCCAAGATCGTATGGGATTCAAACACGAGCCATGCTGTTTTTTTTTTGTAGTTCTATTTGGACGTCCTACACACGGGGTCAAGAGAATTATATTACAGTAAACCAAACGCGTAGCCAAGAAGTTAGTTGTTTTTTTTGTTCGGGGTGGGCCCACTTTTTGAAGGCCTTCAAGAGCACCTATTTATACTAATTGTTCTCAATGAAACACCACCCGCCATCAAAATTTCTAAGGGGGGTGGGGGCTTGGGACACGATGGGGAGGGGGGTGGGTGAGACACCCTTTCCTCTATCCTTCCAATGTATGGGGCTGAATTCACGCACCCTCCGCCCCCTGTCATGTCAATGTAGGCCACAGGATATGAGAATTGGGAGCCTACACATTGGTTCCTTTTACTTACAATAACTGAACAATTCCAAACATGCCATTTCTACCTAATTCCACGTTTGCTTAATTCCGCATCTTCCCTATTTGCCTAATTCCACATGTTTCGTTGTGCAAATACATGACAAATCTATGGGAGAGACGTAAAAACTCCACATGGATTCCGTCAGCAAACATACTGAATTATTGGAGGGCAATTTCCTGTGGATGGAATATTGTTATAGGTCTATAAATAACTGGAATACCTAACCTTTTTTGCCTGCCGCGTGCTTTTCCCGAGAGCACGGCCGAGGCGCCCCCATCTGCCATTACGACCGTACACGACGGTGGCCCACGGCGCAGTGCATGTCGGGGCTACAAGCGCGAAAACGAAGGCACACGACGCGGGCAACAACTGCCGCTTTGTATGTGCATTTTTCGCGCGCCGGAACGCAGCTAACGAAGAACGATTAGAGTGATTATTATATTGCAACGCGTGTTTATTAATTTCCTTTTTGCTGCATTACATTTTCGCCTCCAAAGAATGCAAGCAATGCTCAGCGCAAACCGCGCCTGCAGTGTTCGAGCATCTTCGGGACTGTATTAGATCATTTTGTTAAGACTGCGCGCATGACGCGAACACTCAAGTTTATTCCAGAGCTTCTCCGACCACCACTGAAAAAGCTGGAAGTTGGGCACGTGATGTACAAAAGACGGCGCCTTCCAACGACAGTGATCAGTTTATCGACTGCCGACGCTCTGTCCACCGCTAGTGCCGGTGTGTGTTGCAAGCTGTATAGTCCGACGTTCCGTTTACGGGCCACCAAGTTAGGCTGAATAAACAGTTCAATAAACAGCTATAACATCAACATCATCAACATCACCACCACGTGGCAATATGTACAGGTATACACACTCTAAGCCAAAAATGGCCAAAATGGGAGCAACGGCTGTTTTTACTCCTTCAGACCGACTGTTACTCTCCGAAAAGACCAAGCGGAACAAGATGGCCGACTTGTTCGAGAATGGGGGAGCAACTGTATTCATCTTAAGCTTGTAAGGGAGCAACGGAAGGAGGAACCGCTGTAAATGCTCTCGTCACGCAACGGTTACTCCCCGGCAGGACACCGCACACAAATATGCATGCCGCCCACATTGATATTCATGGGCCAGATTATTGTTTGTTCTGTGTGCCAAGCTTCACCAAACCAAAACAGTGATTTATTTTAGCATCCGTAGATAATAAGATAGCAGCGCTGGCTGAACACAGAAGGCCTGAGAATACAGTACGGCAAATACCTAACACACGCAGCAGCAGAATGGAGAGTTGGCACGTCAAACCGGACCGAACGCCGAAACACGTGCAAAACAACGATAAAAAAAGCCTAGACACGCCGTTCGTCCGCGAAGTAAGGGCGTCAAAGTCGATCAAGCACCGAAACACGTGCATAAGGAGCCCCCCGCCAAGATATATCGGAGAAAAAAAAAAAAAAGCGGACCTAGACGCGTTTCTCATCAGCCATACACTTAGTAGGACGCTTCACCGTGTAGTTTGAGGGCAGAATGACAAATCTGCGCCATCTGCGCCCGCACGAGAAAAGTGGCGCTAGCGTAGCAAACGATGTAAGGTACAAAGTAATTTTTATTCAGTGTTTATGTTGACTAGCACTAAATAAAAATTACACTCAACTTTCTATATTTATTTATGAGCTTTAGTGTACCTCAGTTTTTTTTTATAATTGTATTAGGAGAACACACTAAAATTATTGCGCTGACGCCTGAGCTGCCACTGCTCGACGTTTTTTTTTTTTTTCGGCGCAACTAGGTTCGCGTTCGCACTACTTACTCATTTTCATATGGTCTGTGGTTGGCGAGCACATGGACGTGCGAACTTGTGAGCTATGTTTTGATCGTGTGTGTGTGTCGCAGATTTGCGTTTCTACTTATTCGTGATGAAGGTTAGTGTATATTTATCTTTATGGGGCGCGAAGTAGTTGTGGATTTTGCTGCTGGGTGGAACAAACACATCGTAAACACGTCTTCAGCTATCTGCAAGCCTGCTCGCTCGTCGGACAAGGGACTGTGCATGCATCAGCGTGCAGGTGAGTGGTATTTCCAGCAACATTTAATGCTCTTACAATACATTGTTGAGTGGTTGCGCTATTGAAAGAGAAATGATTTGCTCTTATTCACCGTATCCATTGCTAGCCGTATCGGACTAAATTACCTCTATTACCGCCTGCATACCCTCTTGCTTCCCCTGTCACCGCTGCAGTGCCAGTGTACTTTTGCAGTTAAAAGTTCATTTCCGCAACACTACCTCGCTTGAAAAAAACATTGGGGCGGGGTTGTAGCTGCATTCATACTGGCACTTTTCTACCATTGGCTTTATGTAATGTTAACGGCTGAGTGTTGGGGCCTTGGGCCGCATTTTTTAGAGATGTAAAGTGTATGTAAATCAGTAAGTGAACAAATCATTGTCGCATCACTTCACTGGCATAGCCAGGCGGTTGCGCACAGAATTTTTTTAGGCCGGGCGTAGGGAGCCCAAATTGACGACCATATTCGCTTGCCCGGCCTATTCAGATAAGCGGACCCCCCCCCCCCCCCCCGCTCCCCGCACGCCTAAAAAAAAAAAAAATCTGCCCACATCACTGCGTCACTTGCTTCACCTCTGCGCTGAACGTACTATTTTATAAGCGCACCATCAAGCGAGCAGTTTACATATTGACAGAACAATTGGAGGAGGAATGACCCAAATCTTTCAGATTTCTTTAGTGATACAAAACCTTAGCAAAACTGAATATTGTAAAAGACAATCATAAATGCTGTATGTTCTCGTTAGCGCTGTCATTATTCTGCATCATGAAATCTTTATGCGCTGTGAAAACTTGGCATGCCGTTGAAGTCACATATCGACGTTAATACCAATCGACGAAAATTTCGACAACCTCAATAACGCCGTTTGGGATTTGCCGCATGCACATAATTAGGCTGATTCCCACTTGGCTGTTCTTAACCTGACTTCACTGCTACCAAATGAAACAATATTTGATGCATGTCTTTTACTTTTTTTTCAGGGATATGACACAAATTTGGTTATACTGCAGATAAAGATGCTCCCAACGATGCTAAAGTACAGAAAGCAAGTGAATTTTGGTAAGTGCAGACTTTTTGTACTACGTATATGAAAGCATCGCTTTTTAGGGGCAAACTGTGCATGTGTTGGCCAGAGAATAGTTCATTATGCCACATGGTTACACTGGCACTGACAATTCGACATGGCTCCGCTGGCCCGTGTGTGTGCTCACACTGTTACCGTTAAGATAAAATGTTTATGTTTTCATTGCAGGGATTGCTGTTTGTACTAAAAAGCCAACTGCCAAGATTTGTTTACGCTGGTACTCCTAAAAGTATGCTTTCCCTATTTACATGGATTTTGGCTTGCACAAAGCATAACACTTGGGCCTAGATTCACAAAGCTGTCCATGCGCAGGCCTTCATAACAGCGTTTCTTGACTTGCCTTTACCCTGTTTTCTGCAGATGTTTCGTGGGTTTAAAAGTGCCACAGCATGTTGACCTCCCACACTCTGAAATATTCGCGTTCAAAGTTCCGCAAGAGTGGGCTTAACTTTCTTGTGCACCTCTTTGCTAGTCCAAGATACTGAAGTGTTATGCTCTTACTAGAGGTGGCAGTGTTTCTAATGTTTGTATTTCCATCACATTGACCAAGTATGCGATCTTGGCTTGACTGGTAGCACATCCTCAACAAATGTCTTTGTGGCACATGTAGAAGGCAGTACAAAATAAATAGGCAGACATTCACACCGGGAGCTAACTTCTAATAATGCTTTTTTTTTGGAAACCATGGTGTGCTTATTCCAATTTGTCTAACAAGCAGTAACATGTTTGGCTGTGAACCAACAAGACGTTGAACTAATAAAATCTTCACATCTTGTTGCTCTCAAATATATATGTATTGGCAAGCTATCTGTGACACTGTCAAACAAAGAATCAGAATATCTGTGCATGCCTTAAGATATATTGCTTCGTTTACATATCTCGTGGCTGTGACTCCTCAACCGAGTGAACAAATGCACCCTAGTTTTCTAAATTTAAAGCATTTTTTGGAGGTAGCACGGTCTACATTTATTTGTCTATAGTTTTGTCCAGCCGTTTGCGTCAGGTACAAAGAAATATACTGAAGATTATCATGTAGCCTCTGCAAATGGTTGCTTTCAAGCAGGCTTTGCATGCTTGGCTTGTGCCTACAGGTATTGCACAATTCAAGACGCAGCAGCGTATGATAGAACAGTAGAATCGAGAGCAACTATGTGCACGAGCTAAATAAGTATTTTAACATGAGCGGACAGTACGTGTTATTTGCCACACACACGACCTCATTTAGAATGCCCATTGGTGAATGGGCTCATAGAAATGTCACTCAGCTGTGTATAGGAAACAAGTTAACTGAACCTAAGGGTATCTTTAACTGCTACAAATATGCCTTGTTGAGGTGCTGCACATTTTCTTCCAGAATATTGCTGTCTGAGACATCATGTGAAGAGCGTCTACCACATCAGCATTTATATGGCTTGCCAAAAAACGTTTGGCCGAACCTTCCTTTTTTTCACATTTCGTTTTGCAGTAGACATCCTAGAATGTAAGCGCTGCTGCAGTGTGTGCGACTCATTGTTATGAATTGATTCTGGCATGTTTAACCTCACACTTCTATTTTTTTTTCTTGCAGCAATGAGATGCTTCACATATGCCTGCGGTGACGTTCTGCTGCGCCAGCCTGATGGAAACACCAGCTGTGAAACTTGAGTTCTTCAGAATTGGAGAAGTTGCCCTTCTCTCACCAATGATGACACAGACTGCCCTATGCTAGAAATTCAAGATTGTTTTTCCACGGATGACGCAGAAAACCTTTGATGTATTATGGTGTTGGTTTAGTGCTGGCTGTGGTGTGGCGAAGTCTACTTTTACGTGTGGTCACACGTCGCCTCATAAAAAGAACAATAAAGCATTTATTTTCCTTTCAATATTGTCCACTTTTTGTGTTAGATGCACCCAAGCAGTGCTCTTCCAAGGAGCTCTCGCCATGTGTTAAGCGTGTGGCAAGCATACTCGAGATAAATACTCATTTCCCCAAGGAGTAACTGGAAGCATGTGCAGTTGGTTTTCAGAGAGTAACTGCGAACACGTGGGAGGAACGGTAAAGAGTAACTGTTGCTCTTAGAAGAGCAACTGGTGGGAGTAATGGTTGGTCGGCAGGGAGCAACTGGTGGGAGTAACTGTTGGTCTGCAGGGAGGAACTGGAGGGAGTAACTGTTCATCCCCCGAAGGAGGAACTGAAAGGAGAGCAACGGTTCCTCCCTCTGCAGTTACTCCTTTTAGGAGAGTAATGGGAGTGGCAATGCAATTGCTCCCTGAAAGGAGCAACCCCTATACCCCTGTTGCTCCGTTTTGGCTTAGAGTGCATGCAACCACACGGCTGTGAAAATGCGCAGCCAATTAAG
Source organism: Rhipicephalus annulatus (assembly GCA_013436015.1). Classification (NCBI taxonomy): domain Eukaryota; kingdom Metazoa; phylum Arthropoda; class Arachnida; order Ixodida; family Ixodidae; genus Rhipicephalus; species Rhipicephalus annulatus. The sequence goes on along the minus strand of WOVY01006085.1, from coordinate 59,966 downwards.
AAGTATACTTACGTAACGAAACTTAAGAGTACTACTCGTTGGAAAAGCTCAACAACTAATCTGAAGTATCATCCGAGATGCTGAGTACACAGGCCAATAATTGAACGTAGACAGGAAGAAAGTAAGCTATTTTCAATCGAGCAATTAAAAAACACGGTACAGACAGAATCACACCCGTCTATATGGCCCTCAGCCGGCCACTTGAGCTGCTGTTTTCTGCGGAAATATGCTAAGACCTCGGACGCCGTAATGTTACCCGATATAGTTATACTGCATCTTAAGTATTTGTGCTATAATTCAAGTATACGAACGGAAGCTTGTAGCTAACGTGAGCTAGCAGCTGCGAACAACAACAGCGTACATAATCACGCGCTCCACTGCTCTAGACAAGTATGACTCCGTCTGCATGATGGGGTATATGGCCACACACGTGGGAACAGCATGATTAACCGGTCATAGGCATGCTTGCTAAACAGAACACGCAAAGGCCGGTTCAATGACGGTCGTCATCCCTGTGAAGTAAATCGAGCCTCCCGTTGCGACGAAAAAGTGGTTCATTTACAATAAACCGCAGCCCGATTCCGTGCGTTGCTGCTGTAGCGCGTAAAACGAAGGCTGCAGTCCAGAACAGCTCGTCATCGTCTTCGTCGATCTTCTTCCAACAAACTGCACCGCGCGCGGGATTTCGCAAAAAAGGTCAATTCCAGCGGGTATACGTACAGATGCTGAAAGGCCGGTTTCACGATATATATATATATATATATATATATATATATATATATATATATATATATATATATATATATATATATATATATATATATATATATATATATATACCCTGTCTCCACCATTCAAAGAATCTGTAGTTGCCGCGGCTCGCTCGGCGCTGCAGCAGTGTGAGCGGGGCGCTAACTTTTGGTTTCACGCTGCTTTCATTTCCGAAAAGCTTAATCAATGTTCTCAGGAAGGCTTGCTGCGCCGGCTTTTGTTTCTTTTACATTGAAGGCTCCCTTCCAACGCACTCTTCTGCTTGCGCTTGGAGGCATGTTATAGTATATAGCCAAGCTGTGACGCGGTCGGTAGAGTTTTGTGGACATTCTAGAGCAAGCCATTTGTGCCCTGCCTGCCAGACAAGAGGACTTCATGCTCTTCTTGTCAAATAGTTACGTAGGTTCTGATTTGCACGGTTCTTCATCTTTACTGTGAAAGAATCCAACACGCCGAGAGTGCCGCTTGTGGCGTGAAACTTTGGTGCCATTTATTCACGCTTATTTGCTGCAAGAATTCCGCAGCATTTCTCCGGCCTGATGACAATACGCCAGTGTTAGGATGCCATACTGTCAAGGCATTCGGTACTCTGAAACTCTGAAAGATGCATAGACTGCATGCCAAGAAAGTGTAGACGGTTCGGAGCTAACTTCCCTCGTTTCACGAAGGCACATGGTGTCTCGTTGACTTCTGACCGCAGCTTGAACGCGTCTTCGACTGAAATTGCTTCTGGATTTTCGTTGTGTGATGTTCTTGCAACCCTTGCATTTCACTTTCAGTGCGGAATACCCACAGTGTGGAATAAAAAAAAACCGATCTCGCATTATTGTTCAATAACACTGCACGGTTATGCCGCAGCGCTGTATTCGACCGCCGAGACACGAAGAGCCTTCTCTTCGACCAAACACGCGAACTGGTCCTTCTATCTACGCATTTGGTGCTCACGCATACAATAACGGTCATGCATTTTCAACGGCCACTGCAAGTGCAAGTGAATACAGAAACTAAAAACACACAGCAGACATGTCTATACGCACAAATGAGCATCAGTTCCATATTTTGGAAGTCAGTGCCGTATATAGCTCACTCGCTCCTTATATATTCATCTAACCACAGTGGAGGATAAGTATATACCGTCTCCTATGGTACACAGCGTCCCTTTGTATCCTTAATTTTGTATGTATACTTTTACTTTGTTTCCATTGTGGCACATACACTCGGCATACACCCACTTGCCCTGAATCTTCGCCGGGCACTATACCAGCTGCGCCAGTCGAATGAGATCACGCGATTCACCGAGAAACAATACAATGCGTGGTCGCGTTCCCACAAATCAAAAAGCGCCTTCCCATGGTTTAATGACGGAGGCTCGGCGTAGAGTTCTCTCTCGAAAGACAGCTTCAATGAGCTGGTGGCGATAGCTGCATGGACACCCGTACACATGCATGCTCGCACATGAAACGCGAACTAACGCTCAGCGTCGCACTGCACCCTCAGTTGGTGTTGTTTCTTGAGGGGACGTCAAAACAGGAACGACCTGGAAAAGAAACCCCGCCGCGACATCGTTCAACTGGGTTATAACAGTATACAGCTGAGAGCCCCGCTGCACAGCTGACCGACTCTGCCTGCGCTCCGTCTAAATAATTCGGTGCAGTGCGGCGATGCACATGATTCACCAGCCAGCTGCATGCCCTGCCATGGAAAAGAGAAACTTAAGTTCGCTTATTGCGCTTTACCAAATCTTTCCACGAAACTTCCGTTCAGTCGGCTTAGTGGCGATCAAAGCGGGTTACTTCGTCTTGTTCACTCCTTTGACTGGTTGAAGCGAACTGTAGCTTTTCTATCTTAGCTGCACAGATTTAGTAAGACAGGATCAAAATGAGTTACTTTGTCTTGTTCACTCCTTTGACCATGGTTGAAGCGAACTATAGCTTTTTCTCTCAGCTGCACAGACATGGTGAGACAGCATCAAAGCGGGTCACTTTGTCTTGTTCACTCCTTTCACTGGTTGAAGCGAACTGTAGCTTTTTCTATCTTAGCTGCACAGATTTAGTGAGACAAGATCAAAATGAGTTACTTTGTCTTGTTCACTCCTTTGACCATGGTTGAAGCGAACTATAGCTTTTTCTCTCAGCTGCACAGACATGGTGAGACAGCATCAAAGCGGGTCACTTTGTCTTGTTCACTCCTTTCAGTGGTTGAAGCAAACTGTAGCTTTTTCTATCTTAGCTGCACAGATTTAGTGAGACAGGTAGGGGCCTGCCACTTGGACCCGCGCCGAGAAACGCCACGAATGCCACTGGCGAAGTATTAGTGAGCCCACTTTGGAGCAACCACGCGCGTACACCCCGAAATCGCGAATACAATGTATACATGCTCCTCGTCCCAACTAAGCAGCACGAAGCCAATACGTAGACAGGCGTTGCCGCCTCGTAGCCTCACTGTTTCTTTCACGAGGCTTTTGAACTAGGCGAGTCTATATCGTCGGCTGCCCCCGGTAGACTGGTACGAAATCACTGCAATCCGTCGTTTCTCGAGGAAATAAAGAAAAAAAGGCGCACTTTCGTGTCGCGAAAACAGCACGAAAGGTGTACGCAGGGGGTGCGGCCTCGTGCGGTTGGCAGTATGCACAGTTAAATTTTGTTGTTGGCTTTGTGCTGCGGCAAACTGACAACGCTGGAGCAGAAGAGCGCCTGTGCTGCTAACTAGAAATTTGGACGTAGCATTCATTATGCAAATGACAGTGTGCGTAAGAGTTTGTGACGTAGGCGGTGTATGCTCATTCCCTCGTACAAGACACAGATATAGTTGCTTATTTACAAGGAGTAAAGATATTCGCTGGCGCGGATGCATGTATGTTGCGCCTTGTGTGTACTGGGGGCGCCTATACGTGATGCGAAGAAAGGCGAAGGGGGAGAGGGGTGCGCGACCTCGCGTTCCTAGCTATGGCCGCGGGGTGACGCGCGTCTAAGCGTAACGGGCTTCCGGTTCCGTGATCGGCCGCTGCGGTTCCGGTGTGTCGGCTCAGTCCCGCCGCACAGACATCGCCGGGTCTGCGCCGAGCCTGGGCCGACCTGCCCGCTCCACGCCAGCATCGTCGAAGCGACGCGCCCGCAGGGCTGGGCGGGGATACCGAGCGTATACGTATAATACACACAACGCATTCCGTTGCGAGTATACACACACTATAGTAGCTCGTCAACAGAAAGCCCAGCGTGGTAAACACAAAGGAAAGGCAACGGGGTCGACCGCTCCGATTGAGCCAGTGTTCGGAGGCGGCCTATTACGTAACCGGAACCACTCGGTGTAATAACACGGAGTCACTGCGAGGCAGTGTCCTCGGCAGCTTTCTCTTGCATGCACGCACGCAGCGCAAGAGACTGTGTGGGGTCGTATACGTGCGCTGGAACGATTGCCTGTAGAGGGTATCACTTTCGCCTCGCGTTGATTGGCCGAACATTCGGAGGTGAGACGGAATGAATCGCTTACACTTCCTGCCAGCCTCGTTTTGTTTTACTTTCGCTTTGGAGTTAGTGGGCGGCTACGCCCGTTGTACCCTAGGAGGCATGTTTTGGTTAGTCATATGACGTCGACGCACTAAAGTGAAAAGGATTGTTGTAAGTTGGCTGAAAAGTGACTATTTGAAATTTCGTGCTTTATTTATTTATTTATTTATTTATTTATTTATTTATTGTTTCTTTATTTATTCTTTCCTTCTTTCTTTCTTTCGCATTGTTCAAATCCAGCATCTCCATACGATCGTTCACTTTTTGAAAGTCTATAGATGGACCTGGGCCCGTCGATTGAGTTTGAAGTTGGTCACCAAACCGGACCCGCACTAGCTCGATTTCACCGAAATGTTGCTCACCCGGACTCACCAGACTTAAAATGAGAACTCAATCTGTGTTTCAGTGAGCCTGACTGAGACAACTCATATGACTTTGCCGACCTATCGTTATGGTGCGTCAGGTTAGATTTTGACGGGACGACCACAATGATCCTTTCCCAACTCGTACGGCAAAGAGATTAGCGAGAGGCATGAGGGCAGAGATCACCTCGCCGTTCCAGAGGCTGCAGTCGTAAAAACAAAATCAATAAGAAGAAATCGCTACGCGCAACGGTAGCCCGGCTTTGCGTCGTCGTCCCCCTTTAACCGTTCTCCAGATCGTGCGCAATGACTTCCAAGGCTATTGCTCCTATCGCTCGAGGAGTTGTACTAAGCTCGGCCAGCGACCGACCGAGCAAGCTCTATTGAGAAGCAGCAGCAGCGGTGCAGCGTGGCGTGGCCCAATCGCCCCGTTCGCGTCATGCCGTGCATGCCCCCAATGGCTCAGCGCCGTTGACCGCCGTGTTTCCTCGTTTCTGCAGCGTTTATTCCTCGCTGTGGGGCCCCGTTTGCTTCGCGTCTCTATCGGTGAGAGCGGAGCGCCACGCTACAACGTTGAGCGCGTACGCACGCGCGGTTACATCGAAACGTCGTCGATGGCGTCGTCGGCCTCTGCAGGCCGGTTTCGCCGCGCTGGAGTGCCCCCCCCCCCTCCTTTTTTTTCATGACGCCGTCGGCCCCCGCGATGGCCGCGGCACGGAAAGGCTGCTTCGGCCGTTGTACGGCGAATGATTCTCATGTGCGTGCGTTGTAGTGTGCGCGCGAGTTCCTTTCGCGCAGACAGAGCGGAGTGTATACCTTGCAAACCTCGATATATATGCTTTCAACTTCGTGCTGCAACCTCCCGCTATCGGTCTCAGCTACTGCGGTGCCCGCGGCTGCTGACCCGAAGGTCACGGGTGCGATCCCTGTCGAAGCGGTCGCATTACCGTGGAGGCGAAATGGCCCGTGTACTGTGCGGTGTCAGTTCACGTTAAACAACACCACATGATCGAAATTTCCGGAGTCCTCCACTACGCTGTCTCTCTCGTAATCATATCGTGGTTTTAGAATGCAAAACGCCAGATAATAATAATAATAATAATAATAATAATAATAATAATAATAATAATAATATTATTATTATTATTATTATTATTATTATTATTATTATTATTATTATTATTATTATTATTATTATTATTATTATTATTATTATTATTATTATTATTATCTGGGCTTCTTGTCGCCACCCTTCCCACTGATTCCTCGTTTTAGGTTGCTTTGTGAGCCTCAATATGTTTGGGTTCGGGAGAAGCAGGACAGCACTGCGATGAAGCCGATTAAGCAGCTTGGCTCCCCCTAGCGGTGAACCCGGTGCACTGCTATCATTGAGAAGATGAAAGTTTCGGGGTACTGTCTAGGTCACACAAATCGAGTTCAGAACCGGATGAACAGCAAAAGTGTGCCAATCGCTCCCCCCCCCCCCTTTTGATTTTTTTAGATTAAAAAAATTGAAATGCAGCGTACGATGAAGAAGCAAACGAAAGGAACCGATGACGTATGCAGGTGTATACAGTGCACGCCGAAGACGCTGCAGACTCGTACAATGCTGGAAGTGGCGGTTGAAGAGGATTAGTTTAAAGCAAGCAGCGCCACCGCGATTGCACGGATTATAATATGGAGGATTACAGGCGAAAGCAGCGTTGGGCAGCGAGATAAGAACCCGGTTGGCAATTTTTTGTTTCCCTTTTTGAAGATGCCGCCAGAGGAGCGAAGAACGAGCTCGACATTTCGGACCAAAACGCAGCGGGAAGGTGTTCAGATAAGAGTACGAACCTCCCGAATAGAATCATACACTCGACACTCCTGGAAACGTCTCCCACTCGCTTTCCGCGGCAACGCTATCCCATTCTTTCCGATTCGCGTTTTCAGCTCACGCACGCTGACGCTGTCTTCGTCGGCATCGCCAGGAGCAGCCGGTGCTTTGTCGGCGATCAGCCTCGGTGGACGGTAGTATTTAAAGCCCGTCCTCGTAGAACGCAAGCCGAACCTGGGCCGTCCTTTTCGGACGTATTGGGGTCGGAAGTTGCCCATCTTGAGAAGCGATTAAGAGAGACGGCCGCTTTTCGTGTCTCCCGCCTCCTGTTTACTTGTAGACAAAAAAAAAGTTGTACGGTATAGAATACGGAACACACTCGGTCTTCATCGGGTGTTCTACCGCAAAGAGAGTGCTCTTGTTTGTTGCTTCCTTGCTTTTGTCTTTTTTCTTACGTTGAGGGTGAGACGTTCTTCTTCGTACGATACGACGTCGATAGTTGCGCTCTCGGGTGGGCGAACGGGCAGTTCTTATCAGCGGCTCTTGCGAAAAGTGGTGCCTTCCTGTGTCCACCGTATACGACCGCCTTGCTTTGAGTCCTTTAGAGTGGGCGGCAGCACTAAGGAAGGCAGTGCTGATTTGATTGATATGTGGGGTTTAACGTCCCAAAACCACCATATGATTATGAGAGACGCCGTAGTGAAGGGCTCCGGAAATTTTGACCACCTGGGGTTCTTTAACGTGCACCCAAATCTGAGCACACGGGCCTACAACATTTCCGCCTCCATCGGAAATGCAGCCGCCGCAGCCGGAATTAAGGAAGGCAGTGTATGTAGCCAGAATTGGACGCGTAAACTATTAGGGTAGGCCCAATGAGAGCAAGAAACAAAGCTTTAAGTCCATATTACAATTTCTGCCAAAACAATGGTGTGATTATGAAGCGCACTGCACAGGGAGATTCCAGGTTGCTTCGTGTGTTAGGATCAAAACCTTGACGATGTAACTACATCGATAAAACCAAGGTCTCGTCGAAGTAGTTACGTCGTCAAGTTTTCGCTAATAAAACCAGTCCAACAGTTCATGCTTCTGCAACTTCGTATTCCTCTTAACTTGAGCGTTCGACATTTGAACCTCGTTTGCTGTGATAGCGGTCCTCTACCAAAGCTAGCTAACGCTCTTTATATCCATAGTCTTTTCAGACTTTACAATAACAATTAAAGGTCTCCTCGCAGTACACACAGTCATTTCACAAAGCTCCATCTGTCAATGCCGAATGCTAAATACCTCGCGAATACCGGTTCTAGCCGATGCTTACTATTCAGGAGGACCTTGCGTCAACAGAGTCCAGTGCTCAACAGAAACCACGTGTTTTACTTCTCTTGTTCGTTTAACACGTTTTGTTGTGCTTCTTTCACTTTTTTTTAAGTTCGGCTCCTTGCACGAAAGTTCTTCTTTTTCCAACGACGGAGGCTGCTTCCCTCTTTTTTTTTTTTTTTTACGAACACTGGTGTGTGCATACGAGAGCAGGTTGCTCAGCGGAGCGCGCCACCTTTCGGTGCTGCTTGTCCTTCGCGGGAAAACACAGAATCCTTCCACGAGCTGTACACGTTCTGCAAGTTTTACGAGTTCCCAAACCTGCGTCATGCCTTCACAGTCGGCATATTTCAAATTCTGAGACGTGGGATTGACCCAGAGCTATCATATACTTCTGTACAAGCTTTGCCCCCAGAACCTCATTAAAAGGGGTGACGAAAACTCTCCGTAGACGTTTTCTTTTTTTGTTTTTTTTTCGTGAAATGAAAGGCTAAGTCCGCAAATATAACAGTGTATGCCAGAGAACGGAGCGAGAAATTAACTTTAATTTCAATATATATACTTTTTTTTTACGGACAGAAGGATTTTCTCCTTTCTGTGTTGTTGCACGAGAGTACAAAAACCGACATCACAGACTCGACAGTGCACTAGCAACAGCCCAGAGAGGGCTATATGGCAACGCCCCGGCAACCTTGATTGAAAATGTATATTCTTAGAGATAGTAATGTTTTCTACTGCCCCATGACGTCACGATACAGTATGAGTTCGTCCCGCGCTTGCACAAAATATCGAGACGCTTGTGCGGTGGTTCCACTCCGTGGATTTGGGGACGCAAACGAGAACCGTTGTGCACGGTTTTGTATTCTCACTTCACCACAACTACCCATAATGGCGCGTGAAGTTACTAGACTCGATATTGTAGCCTTACGTCACGCTCGTCTCGATTTCAGTAAGTGCACCATGGGAAAATTCACTTTTGATGTCAAAATAAAATATCTTCTCAGCATTTCCGGCTGAACTTCACATTAGTGCTGAGCCGATTGATTGTGCCGATTGATTGGAGCCGAGTCTGGTGTCTCACATAGCCCATTAGCAGCGATTGGCATGTTTCAATGGGAAACACCGGTCCAGCACTGCGTGCTTTGCACCTCCCGAGTTTTCTCTCCTGCGCAACGCCGCGGTGAGTGCCAGCGTCAACGCCGCCACCAGTGTAAGCGTCAGTGCCTGCATCAACGCCGCCACCAGTGTAAGCGTCAGTGCCTGCATTAACGCCGCCACCAGTGTAAGTGTTAGTGCCTGCGTCAACACCGCCACAAGTGTAAGCGTTAGTGCCTGCTGCTTCGCATCTGCACATGGTTCCCTTTTGCGAGAGATGGTGTATATTTTTTGTGTGTGTACAGTATATTTTCTTGACGTAGTTTTTGAAAATTGGTGTCATTACCCATCGTATCCTGATAATGGAAGTTAAGGCGTGTTGACACAGACACATGCGTTTTGAGACGTCTAGGGTCTAGTGAAATCTCGTCTTGCTGCGATGAAACATCGGTGAAAACCTTGTAGAGCGACGATATGGGTTAAAGTATATCTATATACCGACCTTTCAGCTTTCACAGGGTATAGCCCAGTTCACAAGTTGTGTGTCCGCAAGGCAGCCCTCTTCCCGTGTGGAAGCGGAAACATCAGAGGATATAATTTTATCTTAGTCGGCGTTTTTGAAAGTTTTCACCAATATGCGTGCGTGCGTGCGCGTGCTTGATGTGCGTGTGTGTTTTTGTAGCTGTTGTTTCGTAGTGCCCGTTAAACAGTGTACACATTCGTTCACCCATAGTGGTTCTAAATTGACTCACGTGGACGGTTTCTTCGTTCGTAGAACCCCCGAAACAACAAAAACTAGAACAGAAACATTGTTCTGTTTGACGGCGAGCTCAAGCTTCAAGCACAGTCAGAAAGGCAGTTGCTCAAAACTGCATGGGCCGCAATTCTCGATCAGCTGGTGCGCACCGATATAGCGGGAACGAATGTCTGACAGTGAGAGCCATTCGAGTTCATTTAATGCAGTCGTCATGCTAGTGGGTTGCAGCTGCCACTGTGGTTGTTATTCACAACAGATGAAAAAAGAAAAGTCACTTATGATTACACAGGAGTGTTTGTAAAGCCAATCCTATGTAAAGTCACTCCTATTTCGCACTTCACGCCCTGATTTCCAAATTCACCAATAGATGGCGTGACAGCTTCAGTCCACCAATAAAACCATTTGTGCATTACCTCATTACACCCACGGACCTCAGTACACCCACAGATGGCGTCGCGGATGAAACGGTAGCCACACGGTGAAAAGCAGGAGTGGCTCGAATCGGGATAGGTTAGAGTGCCTCGATGCGCGCGCCCCCGAAGCGCGCGGGCATCAAGGCACCCTGGGATAGGTCTTACAGGAGCGCACTCTGTAGTCGCTTCCGCAACGCTCTTTCTCGTGCATCTCAGCTCCAAAATTACACAATCCTAGATACCCAAGCAAGATCGCAAAACCACACAAAAAGAAACAAAAAAGACGCAGAAAATGTGGAGCGGAGTACGAGGAGAATCGCTGCTCCGCTTTTTTCTGCATATTTCACACTGAAATTGAATTGAACTGGGGTAAGTATTATTCGTGTTTTTTTTAGCTTACTAGTGGTGACAGGCTGTTAGCCGTTGTTACTATTTTATAACCATAAAGTCATTCTACGGTACAGCTTACAGGCCACAGCATGCTATCTTCTTCATCTGTACGTGTACACTTATAGTTGGTGAGCGCTCCTCGCAAATCCTTTTATATCGAGGATGCGACAGACCTGAGAAAGTCCTCATGAACACTTATACAAGTCTGTCGAGATTCCATAAAATCCATCCGACGCTGTACCTAGATGTGTGTTGTGTAGCGGCAGGCTAACGCTTTTGAAGGCAGCCTCGCCCTTTCCCTTTGCTATCATACGACTTTCTTTTCTGCCGCAACACTCCCGGCGCATTCCATGCAATGTGGAATAAACGTTGTTTCATTCATTCACTTCCACGTTCCCGTGGGGGTGCGAATTGAACTGGTAGGTTTCAGATAAATTTGTGAGCAGTAGAATATAGTTTTACAAAGGTTCAGCGGGAGGAACATCTCGCCAGCTCGGACGTGGAGACGCGGAGACGCGCTCATGGACCAAGTCCGGCGGATAGCGCAAGATCTCTGAACATGGGTACCATTCAGTTAATTCATGAATTACCCTTTACCTCCTTCCCTGAAATTCAGTTGTTGCTGTTCTCCCTCTCTCCACCATTTGCTAAAGTGCAAGGTCGCTGGGTCAACTTCGGACACGTAAGCGGTCGTCGATCCTGGCATCGAAGCTCGCCCGTTGCGGGGAGGGCAATGGACAGGGCTCCGTGACTATTCGATAGCTGTAGATGGGGTGCACATATACTGCACTACGTGATCGCGCGGGTAAGAAAAGAAACATCGGCCGCTTTCTGGCTGGCGACCGCCGATGTCGAGAGGTTGCCGGCAGTTTCCGGCCAGGGCAAGGTGCGGCGGAACGCGCTGGCGAGAGGTCGGCGAACCGCACAGCCGGTAGCTGGCAACGACCGGCTGCTGTGGCGCAGAGCCGATCTCGATGCCTGGCAGCGCGTGCGACACGGGAACGTTTTCTTGCTGCACGCTCTCTCTCTCTGCGGAAGTGGCCGCCTCTTCTTCTCCGGCCGTGTCGCCAACCGAAGGTCTGCGCCCGGACAAAGACTCTTTATGCGTGACACGGCTGCTGCTACTGCTGTCACTGGGCCGACGACGACTGGGCCTTTTGCGGCCACAACCAAAAGAGTTTAGTTCCAGGCAATCTGCAATCGCTCGCGCACAGCTTTTGTGGACGTAATCAATTATGCCTTGCGGAACATATAGGACGTGGCATGTGCTGTTGAAGATATATCACTATATCACATTACACCGACTATACGACTACAATAACAACACGAACTACTACTACTGCTACATCAACTACTCCTCGTGCTGTTACTACTCGTCTGGTGACAGTAACCACCTATACGACAACCTAAACGACAGCACCTATACTTGTGCTACCCATCCGACAACAACAACCACCGACAGCTGTACTACTGCTTCTAGTATACTAGATCTGCTTGTGACTGGTGATGAGTGACATGTGGTGTGTTTCAGTGAGATACGGGTTCGGTACAATACTACATGCGGAATAGCACACAGACCACTGGCTTGTGCAGTAGTTACGTCGCGCTATGCGCGACTTCCTGAAAGCATGACCGCGCTTAGTCAAAAAAAAAAGAAGAATAAATTTATTCAATACAATTAGCAAAGAGTAAACCGGTTGGCCAATTACCTGCCGATTTCTCAAGGCAAGATCCGCCGGCTACCTACAACACCCTAATCCTAAACCTGCATCTACTCTTGCTGTATACATGCCGCAACGACCACTATACTGCTTTATCACAGGTACTCGTATAATTACGCAACCACAAAACTCGCCACTGCATTGCAAATCTTTCCCACTCGCGAGCTCTGCTATTGCCGCTTGCAAACGTTTTCGAAATAGATAATAACGAACTCACCCAAATGCATGTTCTATACTGAAAGTCTGCGTCTTTGAGCAAAATCTATGCATGGTAAGTTCTCCCATCTTATAGGATTAAGGACGTGGTTCACTGTGCGACTCTGTGGATTAGTCGTGCGGCCATTGTGATTAATAACACGCCTTACTTTATTACTTTAACGAGAGAAACCTTTTTTATTGATTGCCGCTGTGTCGACGGTGCGGCACAAGATATAAAGAAGTGTACTTTGCTCTAGTATAGTACTGAACAAAGAAATGAATGAATAAAAATATGAACAAGGAAAAAAAAGGGCTTGGTTCACACTATTAGCGATTAAAACGTACGCTTGGAACACAGCCCGATGTATATCTATGTAAGAAGGGTACGTGACGGGAACACCGGGTGGGGGGGGGGGGGTCGCATTATCGAGTTTCCAGTTACCACTCTTTGCATGTACTTCTTTAACGACCGCTTTAGACGATCCTACTTCCCACGCTTCTTTCTTCAGCTTGGTCCCTTCCCGAAAATAAAGCGATCTCGATCGCGGCAAGACGTCGTTCCACACATTGAGGAACAAAAGATTCATATCCTTTCCTGTCCCTTTTTTTATACGCTGTATTTTTTAGATATATGTTTAATGTTCCTGCTTGTAGGTGTCGGCGAGGAAATTAGATCTAGGATGACTGTAGCGAGCACAGTGGTGGCCGTTGGTAGGGGTGGGGGAAAGGGGACACTTTCAACTTTGCGGCGCTAAGTCCTACGTCGCCATATGTGGGGCATATGTACACTTAAAGTCGTATAGAGTGGCGCAACGAGATAAGAAGCTTGGTCTTCACGCTTCTTTTTCTTTCTTTCTTTCTTTCTTTCTTTCTTTCTTTCTTTCTTTCTTTCTTTCTTTCTTTCTTTCTTTCTTTCTTTCTTTCTTGCTTGCTTGCTTGCTTGCTTGCCAATGTTTAGTTAAAACAGAGTCGGTGTCTACAGTGCAAGCTCTGAGTCAGCCACTTATAGTGCGCTTAGTCAACCACGCTTGGGTAGATGCGGCTTTTTCTTTTCATTATTGCGATTCTCCTGAGTTAAGCTGACCAGGCAGTTATAGGTACACAGTCTCAAGCGTCGTATCGCGTACGTCTCCAAACTCACATCCGTGCCACTAAACGGCGAGCGCGAGTTCACCGCGGAGCAAACCAACGAACGAAAAACTTAAGAAAACGAAACGAGCATTTGCGGCTGTAGCTAACCGAGTTTCTAAAACTAATTATTCGGGAAGTTGAGTTTTGCGCAGCGCACCCCCCCCCCCCCACGTTTTCGTTAACGCTAACGTCGACCTAATCGAAGCCGAATAATGCCACCAGGATGCACTCGTTATCTGTTTCACCCTGCCTTGCTCGGCTACACTCCTGAGAATCTGTAGGTTGCATGCATTCTAAAGAATCTGAACTGCTCCCACAAAACTGCGTTGAGACTGCGTGCAGTAGCAAAGCGGGAATTTCGGCTCAATCTTGATCATTCCTGGGTTTCTCAGTACATCTGCACGTGGTGTCTTCTCCACCGTAGGTGAATAGAAAACACGAGAAAACAATTCAAATATGACGACAAGGAACTTATCGAAATGAATTCTTGGCTCATAAAACGAACAGCCTGCCCGTGTGCTCAGATTTAGGTGCACGTCGAAGGACCCCAGGTGGCCGAAATTTCCGGAGCCCTGTACTGTGGCCTCTTTCATAATCATATGGTGGTTTCGGGAAGTTATCTCCAACAATTATTTCTATTGGAACGAACACCAACTGGAACCGCAATATTGCAGTAAAATTGCAGTTTCGCATTATACGGAGCGCGCGAAATCCGGGGATATATGAACATCCCTCATGGAAAAAAAAAAAAAGGTCTGGCCGTATTGTAAGGTATTAAATATTCACACTGCTGGAACATTGCCAGAATTTTCCAGAGGTTCCTGCCGCATATAGAACAGGAAGTTGTGTGCGGCTGTTTCTAATTGTTCTATAGGGCTTCGTGATTTCCCGCCGCGGTGGTGTTGTGGTTACGGTGTTCCAGTGCTGACTTGCAGGTCACCACTAGATCGAATCTCGGTCACAGGGGCCGCATTTTCATTGGAGGCGAAAATACTTCAGGCAAGTGTATACTTGGATATAGATGCACGTTAAAAGACAAAACAACAAAAAAATAGGTGGTTGGCATTTCCGCAGCGCTGCACTGCGGTGTCTTTCGTAACCATTTCGCGGTTGCAGCACTATAAACCCCAACAATTAAATGATTAGTGCTTCGTACTTGAAGTTGTGGCCTTCGCTATTTCGGATACTCAATGAATAGCAGTTGCAAAGAGAATCTAAAGGTGCAACCATCTATACTGAAGAAACCGTATAAATGTTTACATAGTACAGTGACGTCTCCTGCAATTAAAGTCCCCACTCGTAAATTTTCTGCGGCGTCATTAGTGGCAGCAGATAAGGTAGTTATCTTATCATCGGCGGGGCAGGCTACAGAGCGATACGACACGAGAGCGCCGGATATCGTGGCAATGTCTAGACATGGTCGTTCCTTCTCGCCGTCTGTAAACTCGAGACAGTGATAAAGTTCCGCGCAACGAGCCCTTCTCGAGTGAAGGTCGCTTCTGTAGTGAAGTGGAAGAGATCTTTTCTTGTTCACTAACGTCGCTTATGTTGGCCACCATCACGTTGTCGCATTGGAAATAGCGGGATCGGAAACACAAATCCTGCTGTGCTTCCATGGAGAACACTCCCCTATTTGTTGGTTTTTTCCCCTTTAATAAACGTTTTTCCGTCGTATTTCGCTGAGAATTGGCTGTTGTGTTGCGGCGTGAACGATTACTCTTGTGTTGCTGCGTGAACAGCTCCTGTGGAAACGTTTGAGCATTTTTATTAGACTGTTTCACATTCTTTACTCCCCGAGCATCGCTTATTGAGGATTGTAAATTACTTGAATTTTAGGGCGCGTCCATTGACGATTACCTCTTCCCCGAGTGGGCGTTCGCTGTGTGACCAGGTCATCGAGCTCTGCTGACATTGATGGACCTAGCGGATGTGGCCATTCGTTTACAGACGCTTCTTTTCCGTGCTTTTACTTATCTCGTCAATCTATCAATTTTTCTTCTTCTCTTCCCACTCTTCTCCCCACTTTCTCCTCCTATCTTCCTTTTCCCCATTTCTTCCCTCCTCCCGAAAGAGTCAGCAGTCTTTGACCCCCCCCCCCCCCAAGGGGCGTGCAGTTGCCAGCCTGCTGGCTTCCCATTTTCTATTTGTACTTGCGTGTGCAAGTAACAACAACAACAACAACAGCAATATAATAATAATAATAATAATAATAATAATAATAATAATAATAATAATAATAATAATGGTGATGATGATGATGATGATGATAGATCGAACGAAGTTATCGTGAGATTACTGTGGGGCACGACATGGAGAGAGAAGCCTATTCAGTGACATCGTTATTGATACGGGCGACATTCAAAAGTCCTAAGAGGCCATAATGAAAACGCATTTCCAGCTGCCTGTATCAATATGTGAATGCTCTTTATGCTGTTGTTAGTAATGAGCCTAGCATGTTACCTACTTGCTGGATTTGTGGATACAGATAGTCCACATTACTTAGTATTATTCAAATGTCTGACTTTTCAAAAATTTTGTCAGCTTTCACCTTCGTTGTAAGTATTGTACTACGACACTGTACGACGGGCCCATTTTGAATTCTTATATAACTAAATTTCTATTTCATTCTCCTGCGTTTTTTTTCGTGTTTACTTCTACAGCGACCATCGTCTGCGCTATAGTACCTGACAAAATTTGTTCTTACGGCTCTCTGAGGAACTCCCGAAAAATTACGTGAGCAGCTGGCTCGAAAGAATCGTGGAACTTCAAGTACATCATTCTCACCGGAAAATGATTTTGCAAGAGAAACGCGACAACAGTCTCGTCACTACCGATATAAAAAGCAAGCCATACCTATAGTGACAGCACAGTCTACAGGAAGCACGAAAGAAAAAAAAGGATAGGGGAGAGAGAGAGAAACTGGTTCGTCCGGGTCAAATGGCGAACGCGACCATCTCTCATCGAATCTCGTGATGATGAGCTCACCATACAGACCTAAGAAGAATACTACGTCATTGGCCGTCGAGGGCTTGACAGTAGTCCAAGGTATGCGCCTACGTATCCACTCCTTCAACCGCACCCTTTTAAAAGAATCGTGGTGGAGAAGGGGGGGGGGATGCGACGAGGGGTGGGGGTGGGGCGAAGAATCTAATCGTCGCAGTCAACGCAAACGGAGAAAAAAGTGCAAAAAAAAAACGACTGGAGGAAATGACGTACTCTGTAAAAGGAGTCGCTCCGTGGAAGGCATGCTCGTTTCCACCGGCTGCGATATGAGAGCGCGGCCGGAATAACGAGATGCGCGCCTTCCTTCCTCTGGAAATATTATCCCGTATACGGTTGTCACCGGCTCCTGCGAGGTTTCCACTTGCGGTGGCCACGAGTCCTCGCACGGCTCTCGCACGTGTCAGGCCGTCGGCGTGCTAGCACGTGACGCGGTTTCCTTCTATTTCACTGACTCGGAATTTGAGCTCGTATTGTACGAGTATATCTCCTGTTCAGTCGGCATACTGGTAGTCCTACGATCATCTAGATCCAAGCAGGACAAAGAAGTAATGATAAAAAAGTACGTTGCGACGTATACCATTAAATACGGTGGCCTTTGCGATGAGTATGCGATAGGCTGGGCGACGTCGTACGAGAGGGTTTGGTACTTGTGTGCCTCGGACATATGCGGACACATTGCTACGACGAGAACACTTTGATAACAGTATTCGGCCAGCAAATGCAAGAACGTATTTTTGATTATCCTTAATTTAGGCTGGACCATGTCATGAGGGTTAGCAGTCACCATCAAGTTGTGATAACTATTCTATTATATTTTAAAAAGATAGATAGATAGATAGATAGATAGATAGATAGATAGATAGATAGATAGATAGATAGATAGATAGATAGATAGAGGGACAGACAGACAGACAGACAGACAGACAGACAGACAGACAGACAGACAGACAGATAGATAGATAGATAGATAGATAGATAGATAGATAGATAGATAGATAGATAGATAGATAGATAGATAGAAGATAGATAGATAGATAGATAGATAGATAGATAGATAGATAGATAGATAGATAGATAGATAGATAGATAGATAGATAGATAGATAGATAGATAGATAGATAGACAGACAGACAGACAGACAGGCAGGCAGGCAGGCAGGCAGGCAGGCAGGCAGGCAGGCAGGCAGGCAGACACTCTCTGTGGTGACTTCATGGCTTCGCTGTTCTAGCTAATCCAGGAGCGTAGGCAGAAAATTTTGTAGGCGCTGGGCAGAGGGGGGCACGATTGTTATCTGAATTAATTTTGGACTGGGTAGATAGATGTGATCAACTGCCATTTTATGCCCTGTAAGCCCTGGCAAAAGAAATGTTCGGGGGGGGGGGGGGGTTGCACGAGTCCAGTGTGCCACCTCCTGGCTACGTCACTGATCACTAGGTGGCTGGTTTGATTCCCTGTGCTAAACGAGATGACTTCAAAATACTGATGTCACTTGCATGTTGAGAAAGCCGGACATACAAATCTAATCCTGAGATCTCCGATTAAGCGTCATTTGTGGCCCACTGTCTTGAAGTCAGGCTACGCTTGAAACTTAAATATCAATTTTGTCATAGTTACGCGCAAATTTCGCGCTGATAATAATGAGCACCTATAATTAGGAAGCACAATAACGTTTCAGTGCTGCGTTTAAAGAATTGGTAACGCGACACAAATAGACATGTTTTAGCAGTATTAATAATGATTATGATGAAGATGATCGCGGTGGTGGTGTTTATCACTGTGATAAATGTGGTGATCCAAAACGCAAGTACCAAGCAGGAAATACGTTGCTCACTTTGGGCCCATGGCGGCATGCACACAGCCGAGTCAACTCACAATGGGCTGCGACACAGGCCATTTCCGCTACGGCAGTTGCTCCCGGAAAATCATCATCATCATCATCATCATCATCAGCCTGACTGCGTCCACTGCAGGACAAAGGCCTCTCCCATGTTCCGCCAGTTAACCCTGTCCTGTGCTTGCTGCTGCCAATTTATACCCGCAAACTTCTTAATCTCATCTGCCCACCTAACCTTCTGTCTCCCCCTAACCCGCTTGCCTTCTCTGGGAATCCAGTTAGTTACCCTTAACGGCCAGCGGTTATCCTGTCTACGCGCTACATGCCCGGCCCATGTCGATTTCTTCTTCTTGATTTCAGCTATGATATCCTTAACCCCCATTTGTTCCCTAATCCACTCTGCTCTCTTCTTGTCTCTTAAGGTTACACCTACCATTTTTCTTTCCATTGCTCGCTGCGTCGTCCTCAATTTAAGCTGAACCGTCTTTGTAAATCTCCAGGTTTCTGCTCCATAGCTAAGTACTGGCAAGATACAGGTGTTATATACCTTCCTCTTGAGGGATAGCGGCCATCTACCTGTCATAATTTGAAAGTGCTTGCCAAATTTGCTCCACCCCATTATTATTCTTCTAGTTACTTCAATCTCGTGGTTCGGCTCCGCGGTTATTACCTGGCCTAAGTAGACATAGTCTTTATTTTTTTTTACAACTTGAAGTGCACTACTACCTATCTCGAAGCGCTGCTCTTTTCCGAGGTTGATGTACATTACTTTCGTTTTCTGCAGATTCATTTTAAGACCCACCTTTCTGCTCTCCCTGTCTAACTCCGTAATCATGAGTTGCAATTCGTCCCCTGAGTTACTCAACAATGCAATGTCATCGGCGAAGCGCAGGTTACTAAGGTACTCTCCATTAACTCTTATCCTTAACTGTTCCCATTCTAGGCTTCTGAAAATCTCTTGTAAGCACGCGGTAAATAGCATTGGGGAGATTGTGTCCCCCTGCCTTACACCCTTCTTGATTGGTATCTGTTGCTTTCTTTTTGAAGCACTATGGTATCAGTCGATCCCCTGTAGATTTCTTCCAGGATGTTTATATATACTTCATCGACGCCCTGATTCCGCACTGTCTGCATGACGGCTGATATTTCTACTGAATCAAACGCCTTCTCGTAATCTATGTATAGTGGTTGGTTATATTCTGAGCATTTCTCTATTACCTGATTGATAGTATGAATGTGGTCGATTGTTGAGTAGCCTGTTCGAAATCCTGCTTGTTCCTTTGGTTGATTGAATTCTAATGTTTTCTTTACTCTGTTGGCAATTACCTTTGTAAATAGCTTGTATACTAAAGAGAGCAAGCTAATCGGCCTGTAATTCTTCAAGTCCTTGTCATCTCCTGACATGACGAAAGAAAATCGGGGCGGGGGGAGGCGCAAGTCTGCTCTGTACATTGCCTTAATAGGGGACGGTATGCTGCAAAGATTCTCCCCTTCCCTGAAGGGTAACCCTGCCCACGCCTACGGCAACGGGCGTCGCTTACTCCCTTGCAAAACGCGAGACAACAGACGAGGTGGATAGCGTGTGTACACTATAGGCGTAAATAGCGCTGCTCCGCCTCTGCGGATATGAAGTCATTAGCAGACAGGCCATTGATTGATTTGTGGGGTTTAACCTCCCAAAACCACTATATGATTATGAGAGACGCCGTAGTGGAGGGCTCCGGAAATTTTGACCACCTGGGGTTCTTTAACGTACACCCAAATCTGAGCACACAGGCCTACAACATTTCCACCTCCATCGGAAATGCAGCCGCCGCAGCCGGGATTCGATCCCGCGACGTGTGGGACAGGAGCCGAGTACCTTAGCCACTAGACAACCGCGGCGGGGCAGCAGACAGGCCAGTATGGGGGACTGTTACTATTCAGTATCCGGGAGCAACTGCCGTAGCGGAAATGGCCTGTGTCGCAGCCCATTGTGAGTTGAGTTGGCTGTGTGCATGCCGCCATGGGCCCAAAGTGAGCAACGTATTTCCCTGCTTAGTACTTGCATTTTGGATCACCACATTTATCACAGTGATCAACACCACCACCGCGATCATCATCATCATAATCATTATTAATACTGCTAAACATGTCTATTCGTGTCACGTTACCAATTCCTTAAACGCAGCACTCAAACGATATTGTGCTTCCTAATTATAGGTGCTCAATATTATCAACGCGAAATATGCGCGTAACTATGACAAAATTGATATTTAGGTTTCAAGCGTACCCTGACTTCAAGACAGTGGGCCACGAATGACGCTTTTAGGCGATCTCAGAATTAGATTTGTTTGTCCGGCTTTCTCAACATGCAAGTGACATCAGTATTTTCAAGCCATCTCGTTTCGCACAGGGAATCAAACCAGCCACCTAGCGATCAGTGACGTAGCCAGGAGGTGGCACACTAGACTCGTGCCACCCCCCTCCCCCGAACATTTCTTTTGCCAGGGCATACAGGGCACGAAATGGCAGTTGACCACATCTACCTACACATTCCTCAATTAATTCAGATAACAATCGTGCCCCCCTCTCCCCAGCGCCTACAAAATTTTCTGCCTACGCTCCTGGATCAGCTAGAACAGCGAAGCCATGAAGTCACCACAGAGAGTGTCTGCCTGCCTGCCTGCCTGCCTGCCTGCCTGCCTGCCTGCCTGCCTGCCTGTCTGTCTGTCTGTCTATCTATCTATCTATCTATCTATCTATCTATCTATCTATCTATCTATCTATCTATCTATCTATCTATCTATCTATCTATCTATCTATCTATCTATCTATCTATCTATCTATCTTTTTAAAATATAATAGAAGAGTTATCACAACTTGATGGTGACTGCTAACCCTCATGACATGGTCAGCAGCCTAAATTAAGGATAAGCAAAAATAAGTTCTTGCATTTGCTGGCCGAATATCGTTATCAAAATGTTCTCGTCGTAGCAAAGTGTCCGCATATGTCCGAGGCACACAAGTACGGAACCCTCTCGTACGACGTCACCGAGTCAACCGCATGCTCATCGCAAAGGCCACCGTCCTTTAAAGGTACGTCGCAACGTACTTTTTATCATTACTTCTTTGTACCGCTTGGATCTAGATGATCGTAGGACTACCACTAGGCCGACTGAACAGGAGATCCTCGTACAATACGAGCTCAAGTTTCGAGTCGGCGAAATAGAAGGAAACCGCGTCACGAGCACGCCGACTGCCTCACACGTGCGAGAGTCGTGCGAGGACTCGTCGTCACCGCAAGTGCAAACCGCGCAGGAGCCGGTGACAACTGTATGCGGGATAATATTTCCAGAGGAAGGAAGGCGCGCATCTCGTTATTCCGGCCGCGCTCTCATATCACAGCCGGTGGAAACAAGCATGCCTTCCACGGAGTGACTCCTTTTACAGAGTACGTCATTTCCTCAGTCGTTTTTTTTTGCAATTTTTTCTCCGTTTGCGTTGACTAGGCGCATACCTTAGACTACTGTCAAGCCCTCATCGGCCAATATATATATATATATATATATATATATATATATATATATATATATATATATATATATATATATATATATCAGATTTAGATGCCGAGCAGCTCTTTGACTTGCCTGTGTAACGCTGTCCCTCCGTATATGCACACGCCGTGGGCGTTGGCGCGGTGCCACGTAGGTCATGCTGCTGCTGCGCGTCACGTCACGCTCCCCTCGCAGTGTGCACTGACGTCACTCTCTTCCTCGCCTACCGCGCGCTCGCCGTGGCGCCCGCAGCTGCCGCCTCGCCCGTTCGCCCGCAAAACTTGCCTCGACCGCCGCTCGCTATACACAGCCGACTCGTCGGTTCACGCGCCATAAAGCTGACGCGTTGAAGCATGTCTGCACGTGTCACCTACAGGACCTACGCCAGCCATCGCTTCAAGCGGATCTTTCAGCGCTCACCGCACTCTCCGCGCTAGCGCCGTTCAACCCGTGACTCCACCCAAGCGCGACGCTGCTGTACACCAGGGTTGCATAGATGGTCGAATTTGTAAAACATTCTTGGCTACTGTTTGTACAAGCTATGACGCTTATGAATGGATTCATAGCTGCGGCACACGTTTATCACGCTTGTCTTAAACTATATTATGCACCGGTTGGGGTTCACTTCCAGTACGCTGTATTTCTTTTTCTCTTTGCATGTTAGCGGCTGCATTTCCGATGGAGCCGGAAATGTCGTAGGCCCGTGTGCTCAGATTTGGGTGCACGTTAAAGAACCCCAGGTGGTCGAAATTTCCGGAGCCCTCCACTACGGCGTCTCTCATAATCATATGGTGGTTCTGGGACGTTAAACCCCACATATCAATCAATTTCTCTTTGTATGTCAATAGGAAAAGCGGGGACACTTCAACAACAAAGGTGCCTGGCCTAACGTCGTCACACAGTCATTTACAAGTCTCAAGACGCCTCCTACGAACATCATCCTGTGTAAAGTAAATAGGTAATTATGACTACTGAACCACTTTGTGCGTCAATCACCCGAATATCGTACCCATCAAAGGCTGCTGCTTTGTTAGAGTTAGCATGTCGTCCGTATTGTGTATTCTCTTCGCGAGATTTGTCAGCTTCAAGAAGACACCAAGGAGGTGGCATGCTGAATCGATATACATTGCTAAATTATTTTTCGGAAAAACTCTGCTGACAATAATTTTGCCGTGATAGGTTTAATAATAGAAGAGGAAATGAAGGTGTGAGTTTCACCTTCATTTCCGTGGATTAAGAGTTCCACGTGCTTAGTATTCGCACACGATTGTCAGCGTGACGCTACGGATTTCTTTGTTTTTCTTTGGTACATAGGCCGCATTGGTTCAACGAAATTTCTCGACAACTGGCACGGTAAGCCTGGGACCCCTCGGAGGGCAATGCCCTTCATTTTTACGGATTATGAACTATGAAGGCCCTTGTTGCCGCTGTTAAAACCTAGGACTTTACGGGAACGTGGCGACGCCATCTTCCTATTAGCCTTAGCGTTGCCTTTTTTTTTTTGAGCGTTTTATCGCTTACAAAAACCTATCTTTTTTTTTGCATCAAGAGCTGTGTTTTTGGTGTTGTGGGAGGGTGATTTAATAATACGAGAAGAGAGAGAGAGAATAAAATGAGGGAAAGGCAGGGAGGTTAACCAGAAAATGGAGCATCCGGTTTGCTACCCTGCACTAGGGGAAGGGGGAATGGGGAAGAAAGATTGGAAAGAAAGCGAAGAGGGACATAGACGCGCGCGAAAAAAAAAGGGGGGGGGGGAGCTGGGGTGCTACAGTCTATACAATAGGCCGCTGCCACGCAAAAAGTTCAGTAGGGCCTTCACTGATTTTCTGTGAGCACACAAATCATGTCGTCTTTCCAGCACTGATTGTTCAGACAAAGGTCTGTCGTCAAGGCGAGCTAACGCAGCAGCTAGTTGCCGTCTTTGCACGCTGTAACGAGGGCAGTGACAGAGAACGTGCTCTATAGTTTCATCGCTGCCGCAATGACCGCAAGCAGCACTGTCTTCCATGCCGATTCGGAAGGCGAAAGCTTTGGTGAAGGCGACGTCAAGCCATAGTCGGCAAAGCACCGTTGTCTCGAGTCGGGAGAGTCCAGACGGAGGCCGGAGTCGACGAGACGTGTCCAGTCTACGCAGTCGCGTGTGCCGTAAGCACTCGGTGTCCCACAGGGATTTTAATTCTGTATTAGCGATTTTTCGGATGGTCATTGCGGCATCAGTCCTTGAAAATGGTATAGATTTTTCTTCACCATTTTCGTGTGCTGATCGGGCAGCTGCATCGGCATGTTCGTTGCCCAATATGCCGCAGTGACTTGGAATCCACTGAAACGTGATTCTGTGTCCTTCGTCGAAGAGGTGGTGAAGCAGCTCTCTAATTTCCAGCACTAGTTGTTCATGAGGTCCCCGGCGTAAGGCGAATGTCAAACACTGTAGTGCTGCCTTAGAGTCCGTGAACACGCTCCATTTCTTGGCTTCTTGGTGTTTAATGACTTCAATTGCGCTACGTAGAGCAGCAAGTTCCGCAGCTGTCGATGATGTCTGGTGGTATAAACGAAACTTCACCGTTGTCGCTGTTGCAGGAAAGATCACCGACCCTGCAGACCCATCCACTTTAGTTGAAGCGTCAGTATACAGATGAGTATGGTCACTGTATTTCTCATGTAACAAGAGAAGAGAAAGCTGCTTTAGCGCTGGAGACGAGAGCCGGGCTTTTGACCCTATGCCTGGAACCGTGAGTTCAACATGTGCACAGGTCATACTCCATGGGGGAGTTGAAATCCTCGATGGAGTTGTATATCCCGCAGGAATGTGTGTGCGATATGACAAGACTGTCTGGCAGAATGAGGCACGAGGTCGGGCTTCTGGCAGTGAAGCTAGATGATGGGCAGGGGCACGAGTAAGATGCCTCACGTGTGCTCTGAGCACTTCCATCATGATATGCGTCTTCAGCGGGTAGTCATTAGCGATCTCGATTGTCTCAGCTGATGATGAACATCGCGGTAGCCCCAGACAAACTCGCAGAGCCATGGCCTGGATGCTTTCGAGAGTCCGAATGTTGGTTCTACAGGTGTTGGTCAACACAGGCAAACTGTAGCGCAAATAGCCAAGAAAAAGCGTCTTGTACAATTGCATCATTGCATGTACTGAAGTCCCCCAGGTTTTTCCTCCGAGATACTTGAATAAGTTAGCAATTTCTGTCAGCCTCTTCTTCAAGTGGGCCACATGTGGGCCCCAGCAGAGGTCTCTATCAATGAATACGCCTAGAAATTTGTGCGTCTTGACATACGGTATTACTTGGCCATCGATTGATATAGCGTATGGTCTCATTGGCTTTCGACTAAAAGCAATCAATGCACATTTCGCTGGCGAGATTTTCAGACCCTGGTCCTTGAGGTACAATGATACCAACGTCACAACTTTCTGAAGTCTTGCGCGTACCTGAGGCCTTGTCACGCCAGATGTTCAGACGCAGATGTCGTCAGCGTACACGGATAACTTGACCACACTTGGTAATCGTTCTACAAGACCAATGAGAACGAGGTTGAAGAGGGTTGGACTCAAGACGCCACCTTGCGGGACTCCACGATGCGTTGGGTGTTGGGAAGTTGGACCATCTGCAGTGTTCACAAACAAGGTCCGCCCTTGTAAATAGCTGCGTGTCCAACAATACAGTTGCCCGCCTATGCCTACTGACTCAATGGCTTCGAGGATGGCGTCATGTAGAACGTTGTCGTATGCTCCTTTTACGTCAAGGAACATGGCTGCAGATAGTCGTTTACCTGCCTTTTGTTGCTGGACATATGTGACGAGATCTATAACATTGTCCATCGAACATCGGTGACGGCGAAAACCAGCCATGGCGTTCGGATATATCTCATAGTATTCCAGGTACCATTCAAGCCTGGCCAACGTCATTCTCTCCATTACCTTTCCTACGCAACTTGAGAGTGCGATCGGTCGGTAAGAGGCAATGTCCAGGGGAGATTTTCCAGGCTTAAGGATCGGTACCAAGCGGCTAATCTTCCAATCTTGCGGAACGACGCCAGCTTGCCAGGAATCGTTGAAGATGTTAAGCAGTGCTTCTCGTGCCCGTTTACCAAGGTTGCACAGCATCTTGTATGAGATGTCATCCGGGCCAGTTGACGACGACTTATTACATAAGACGAGCGCCGCATCGAGCTCCTGTGATGTAAACGGTAGATCCATGCGTGGGTCCCGTGAGTGAGGGATTTGATTCACTGTATGTAGGCTTGTGTACGCTGTCTGGCCCACGGTCATAGCGCAGAAATCTTCTGCTACCTCAATTTCATGCCGGCGATGAAAAAGTGCAAGGGCTTTGAAGGGAAAACGCTGCTCTGGAACAGAACGTAGGCCTCGCACAATTCTCCATATCTGAGACAGTGGTTTATGAGGATCTAGCGACGCACAAAATTTCCTCCATCGTTGGGTGTCTAATTTGTCAAGGCGCGTTTGTATCTTCTTTTGAATGCGCCGGGCTATCCGTAGATCGTCTGTGGAATTGGTGCGTCGGTATCGTCTTTCGGCACGACGGCGTATCGCACGAAGTCGCTCCAGCTCGAGGTCATATTCAGAGTACTTCGAAGAGCGTATTATTGTGCGCGTAGTCGCATGTGCAGTTTCCTTAATAGCTTGCTGAAGACCATTGGACAGGCCTTCTTCACAAGCATCCTCAAGTTGAGTCTTGAACACTCTCCAATCTAGCACCTCCACGTTTTTTTTTTTTTCATCTTTCAGTGGAACGCAAGAGGTCTGAGATCTCGCATATCTGATTTTCGCCAGTTTGTTCATCTGCACCGATTTCCCATCATCATTATATGTGAACCGAAATTATCGCACCCAATCAGATTATCCGGCTACGAGTCATTTTTCTCTTCAAGTGACATCGAAAGTAGCAAAGTTGTTGTATTTATTCGCCGGGAGCTTACTTACGTCGTCCAGCCAGTGCAACCTCACGACAGCAATCAGTATGTGTGCTTGTCTGTTAAAAAAAGGAAAAGTGACATTCGCACTTCTAGGCGTGTATATATCCCCATCAGGTCATTTCGACGCGAACAAACTAGACGGCATATTAAGGGCACATCCGGGTCCGTGGGTTATCACCGGCGATTTCAATGCACATCATCCCATCTGGGGAAGCTCAAGGCTTAATTCAACGGGACGCCGTCTAGCATCATTGGTTTCCAGCCATGGTCTCGTCCTTCTGAATGATGCCAGTCCTACGTTTTTACGAGGCACTACATATAGCAGCTGCCTTGATTTGTCCTTTGTGTCACGCCGATTTGCTACACGGGTAAAGTGGTTTTTGGACATTGAAACACACGGAAGTGACCACATCCCCACTTACCTGAAGATCAAAGGTATTTCGAACACGTACTCCTCTACCACAACACAAAGAATAATACGAGAAAAATCGCATTGCCCTCTTAGTGGCCTTTTAAAATAAATGTTACGTGAGCATATGAACTAGGCGACTCTAAAAAACGTTATTCGCAATGTAAATGGCAAAAAAAAAACATGATGCAGGGGAAGCACGCAAGCATGTGTACCGAGCGACTGCGGGCTTGGTTCCAGTAATTAGAACAGTTAGAAGGTCGCACAGCCGCAGTCGCCACATATAGTGTGATACGCGCGCAGATCTTTTTTTTTTTTCCTTTTAATCACGTTCTTGGTCTACGTGAGGTTGTACAAGGGCTTATAACAACGTCAAAAAGGGCGGTGTGTGGGGCCAGATGAGGTCGAATGCCGGAGAAGTAAAAATAGAAGAGTAAGAAAAGAAAGAGCGAACAACCGAGTCTCTGCAGGGTAATGGCACGCGCGACAGACGCCGCCAAAAGCTGCAGCAACGGCGATGTTTATCCTGTCCCGGTTCTGCAGAAAAAGGCAATTATGCCGACCTTGAGCTAGTTCGCTTCCCCTCGTCTTCCACTTTAGCAGCTGACGGCATGATTTTCACGCTAAACGCGCGAAAACAAAAAAAAAAGTAAGCAGCAATGAGGGAACCGGCCTATGCGCCAGAGCCATTCCTGGGCGTCGGGCGACGTTTCTTCTTGGGCACGAATCGTACATGGCGCGTGAAAAAGAAAAACGAAGAAAAGCGAAGCGAAGAAACTTTAAAAATATATCTACGTAGCCCAGTTCGTCGAGTTGGCTTATCAGAGAAGTTGTTGTCTCGCTACATGGGTCCTTACCGTATCATCCGCCAGGTAACCGACGTCACCTATGAGATCATTCCTGCATCTGAGACCACTAGTCTGCCTGCAACCACACCCAGTGATGTTGTGCACGTCAGCAGGCTAAAACCTTACCACCTGCCTACTGAAGACTGTAGTTAATGTGCACCGAGACGGCGCTTTTACCGCCGGGGGGGGGGGGGGGGGTAATGCTACGTAGCTGACGTATCAGCAGTCAGAAGACAACGAGGAAGTGGTCTGTCGGTTGTGCGTGCTGTCTTCAATCTTAGTCGACGCCATACGCATCAGTTTGAATATAGATTTTAAATAGACACGCTTCGTGTCATTTTTACGTAACAATATATAGATAGAAGGATAGATCGAGTTGGGAGAGACCTTGAGAGTCGGGCATTGGCGTAGCTAGAATGTCTTTTGTTTGTTGGGGGGAAGGGGAGGGAGGAGGGGGGAAAGGTTCAAGGTATGGCCGTGCGTGCACTTGTATATGTATATGCACAAACGGAAATGAATTGTGGAGCGTTCGAATCCCGCCCTCACCTCCCCCTCCTAGCTACGGCAGTGGAGTGAGGTTTCGAGGTGTTGGTACACCTCCCTAAGCTTTGAGTGAATTATTTATTTGATGATATTTAACATTTGTATCTAGTAGCCGATACCACTACGCATTCAGTACGTACGGGAAGTACGCGACAACATGCAACAGGCTGAATTATCTGACCGTGTAGCTAGTAAAGTGAGTCAGAAGTATAGTTGAGGATGGTTAACGGTGTCTTCCCTGTTTGTGCGAGGCACGCAAGCAGCATTCGTTCATTGGTCAAGTACGTATCTTAGCTCGACAGATGGTTGCAACCCTCCTTCAACTTTCTAATAGATAAATAGTAAGTGACATGCGCTACTCCAAAATATGCTAAAAGCTATGCTAAAAGTTGCCCATGTGGTAAGGAGTATGTTACAATGCAGGATGGAAATTTTTCTAGACTCGTTTCTTCGAACGACAAAACTTCAATAAAAACCAGCAAATAATGAGGCTAAGAAAGGTAAAAAAACGTTAGTTGTATACTCCCAACATGCGGAAGTCGCAAGTTTTGTCCCTGCCAGCGGCAAGCTTTCTTTTTGTCCACTTAACGGTTTTCGCGTCTGTATCACAAATTTACAATATCATAACGGTGCTGTTACGAAGCGCGCCTCCGACGACGTTACGAAGGGCGCCACGAATATCGCCGCTGCCACCAATGTTACGAAAGACGGCGACGCCAACACGGTCCCGAAGGCGCCACAGCTTCGAACTCCGCCGACACGGTCACCAGCTGTTTGGTAGCGTAGGTTTTTCAGCTCGCGACTGCTTCTGCGCAGAGCTGATAGACGAGCGGACGAGACGACGGTGAGTTAAACAAGGTTTATGTGCAGCATGGATACAGAGGCGTTACCAATT
Source organism: Rhipicephalus annulatus (assembly GCA_013436015.1). Lineage (NCBI taxonomy): Eukaryota > Metazoa > Arthropoda > Arachnida > Ixodida > Ixodidae > Rhipicephalus > Rhipicephalus annulatus. Next base: position 30,480 of record WOVY01006085.1, on the reverse strand, counting down.
CGGCTCTGGGGCCGACAGCTTAGAGACTCGAAGAGCCGAGCTCTCTTCTCTGACACATAGGTCTACTGCTCGCGACGCGCCGCAGGGCTTCTTTTATATGCACCGGGTAGATTCTTTGAGTAATCAAATGTTTAACCAGAAGCGCCGCTGGCCGTGAGGTCAGAATCCTCCAATGGGATCGCCGCTGGGCCGCGTCATTCTCATCAAATCCAAAGCCGCTGCACGTGGCTGCACCCAAAGACGAGTGACGCCGCCACAAATTGCGTCAGACTCGCCAGACTGGAAGGCGCCGACTCGCTGGCTGAGGTGACTCACTGCACGTGCGCGGCCGAAAGGCGCCGCCGCGTGATGACGCCGTCGAGTTGTCCGCGTCAGGCGGGCTCGCGTGCTGGCCTTGACACAGATTGCCTTTTTCAGAGGCATGGACGTTGGGTGTGGACTCGCAGGCATAAGAGTGCACAGTTAACGTTCCCTATACCTTTTTTGGGCATTCATTATCTGCTGGTTTTCATTAACGGTACGTTACAAGTTTCGAAAGGCATACGCGACGTGAACTGTAACTTACGTGAGGTATAAGTCGCACGCGGGCTAAGTTCACGGGACACCGGTGTGTTTCGGGGCGTGTTATAGTTTACGTCGTACGTATATTACGCATAAAGAGATTGCCCCCCCCCCCCCCCCGCGGTGGTCTAGTGGGTAAGGTACTCGGCTGCTGACCCGCAGGTCGCGGGATCGAATCCCGGCGGCGGCAGTCGCATTTCCGATGGAGGCGGAAATGTTGTAGGCCCGTGTGCTCAGATTTGGGTGCACGTTAAAGAACCCCAGGTGGTCGAAATTACCGGAGCCCTCCACTACGGCGTCTCTCATAATCATATGGTGGTTTTGGGACGTTAAACCCCACATATTGACCAATCAATCATAAAGAGATGGTGAAAGTATCGACTGTTACTTGGCTTAGTCCCTTGTCTGGCGCCTCAGAGTGCCATTGCGCGCGGGAAGCGAATCTTTAAGCCCAGGAAACAATGGCTGATTGTTCTTGAACAGGGGGAGCCGACGTTTCAGCATGGTCTTCTTCGTGGCAGCTGTGTCCACCAAGTGGTTTAGATGGTGCTTGACTGCTGACCCGAACGAAGGTCGAAGGTTCGATGGCGGCCGCGGCGGTAGCACTTCGATGGAGGGAAAACGGTAGAGAGGTCCATGTACTCTGTGATGTCAGTACGTTAAAGAACGACAGGTGGTCGAAATTTGGTGCCTTTCACTAGGGCGTCTCTCATGATCGTATTGTGGTTTCGCGACGTAAAAGCCCTGATATTATGTATCTCCATAGCAGTTGCTGCCCTACATGTCGGGGCCACTTGTTAAAATGTTTGCTTCAGTGATTATCCCTTATTGAAGGATACTGCCACGCATGTTTATTGCTTTTTTCATGTGTTCAGGTTTCACCCACAAAGACTGTTAGCAAAGCTTGGTGCAGAACGCGACGCAATGTTTTAGAAGCTTCGCGATTGTTTGAGTTCATTCTGCTAAGATTGCACGCTGGAAAGGAGTAGTCACATTTATTCTAGAGCTTGCGTGATCGCCAGTGCTAATGATCGAATGTTCGATGCTTCATGTATGAATGTCGACGCACCTCCCCGATGATCAGAATATCGACGGCCGACGCTCTGTTCACGGTGATCATTGCACATCACGTATTGTTTGTAGAGTGGCTTTTCGTTTCACCGACACAAGTTCGCCTAAATATATATATAAAGTTTTGCCTTGAACCAGGCGACTGCTGTCTTCTTTGACGTCCCAACCACGTGACAGTATTAATCTTTTCATGCCTTCACCTACGCGTGAGCTTCTGGAGTGGCGTTTAAGTCGCACGAGATGCCAGTGTGGCCTAGTACAGGTGCACCGATTTCGAAACAACCTTGCAATATGCTGAGAGAGCTAAGAATCATCACAGTGAATTGACACACTGCCAAAAGCCTTTGCCTTCGCAGGGGCGTATAAAAAAAAACATAAACGCATGAGGTAGAAACAGTGACAGAAAAGTTGTACAAGGTACGAAACTTTCACGTGCATTTAGTGTCGCAGGCGTACTCTCACGAAACTTGCAATATGCAATGACGTGAATGACACACGTGAGCACTTGACTTGGTACCATGCGCATAATTTCATATGTTCAAACAAGGATAACTGCTCCCCCCCACCCCTCCGCGAGTTCTAAAATGGCGTTTGCTTCATGCTCGTCGGCAGTCCAAGCCATCTTGCATTGCGGCTGTGGGAGGGGAGAGAACTTGTGCGGCTTAGGTGGAGGGCAAGTGCTGGTGAGGCTTGAGGGAGGCAAGCGCCCCCTTTGCACCTCCCTGCCTATCGGCGTACATGCCTTGCTTATCTCCATTCTTTTCAGTATATGCTTTCCTAAACGACGACACCATCCCTCTGGCATGTACAAGGTGTTTAAGATTTCATCTGGTTGCTCCATAACTCCTATCTATGTGTGTGTGATACAGACAACCGGTTCTTATTCTCGCTTCGCTGAAGTGATCTCCCTTGCTGGCATCGTACTGCGCAGAATTAGTTCGTGCGAGTTATAGAGAGTTTAGGCAAAACTGGATAGAAGAATGCAAAAGGAGGCAGTTCAGTATGTGTGCAGCTGCAATAATTTTAATGTGCGGCAGTCGAGACCATGTTGCCGTGCATGCATTGTCTTTCACTGAACGCTTAAGCTGCGGTGAACCCTCAAGTTATTTTCACAGCAGAGTGCACAGTGCTCGGGCAACAGCAACAGCTGCATGCAGGTTTTTTCTTTTTTTCTTTCTTGCTTTCTTTATTTAGACAAGGATGGGCAGCTTTAGAGGTTTCCACGCTATAGAAGAACAACGGCCCCAAAGATAATCGATTACAAGTAAGGAATAAGTCGTTCGGTCGACAGGCGCATCTAATACAAAGAAAGACGTTCTGATGAATTGGCGAGGAAAATACCACGAGCTCGAACTTTTAAGCTACGCTAAGCTTTTTTTTTTTAATGGATATTGCTCTTGGCATATGAAACTTAACGTATAAAAAGTTTATAATGTTTCTACTTAAGGATATGAGAAATGAGATTAGTGGGTGTATTATAGAATCCTTTTCGGATATCACTACATGGATAAAGTGCATTACATTATAAAGAAATCAATTATTGGGGGTCATTTTTGTCACGAAAAAAAAAATCGTCATCTGGATGGCTCGCGTTTCCTTTCTTGACACTCTAGTGGTTAGGCGCTCCACTGCTGACCCGAAGGTCATGAGATCGAAATTCCGGCCGCATCTTTGATAGAGGCGAAAGTTCTTGAGGTGCACATGCTTAGATTTGGGCACACTTTCAAGAACACCAGATGGTCAATAGCAGCCCTCCACAAGGCGCTCCTGTGAATCGCATCCTCTCTGCCTGCCGGCCGGCCTGCCCGCCCGCCTGCCTGCCTGCCGGCCTGCATTTTATCTGAGCACCAATGACAATCAGTGACGCTTTGTGGGTACAGACAAGTGACCATTTATGAGGCTTAACAGTGTCTATACCCTCTGAGCTTGGCAAAAATGACACATGATTGCATAGCAAACGAAAAAAAATAGTTACCTCGTAAACAAAGTGGTTTCCATAAAGTCCAGCGTCCAGTGACTCTCGAAATAAAATATCTATAACCCAAATCTATAACTGCCCATGTCGCTGTCTGGTTCGACATTTCTGACAGAATGCAGCTTGGTAATTCAAGTCCTATGCTCGCTAGCATTGAAACTAGCGTCTTCTGCTGCTCAAACAAGGCAAAGGGGGAAGATAAATATGATAGATTGATATGGCGAGAAATCCTTGGAACAGTGTTTCACTGGAGCAAAGGCTTCGACATGCGCTCTTGTACCTTTCAAGGCAACAACTGCTTACCGTATTGTGTGTTTTATGTATGAGTTCTTTCGCGTCTTGTGTTACACACAGGTAAGGTATATCGCCGCTGTTCGTATATTCATTAATAGATTGTGTGCCAGGTTCACTTGTTATTAACAATCATATAATTGTATAATATTTTTTTACCGAAGCGTATCTTCTTCTTTATTTATCGGCATTTAATTTTTTTAGTGTTGCCGTCTTGACAGTTGACGAGAACTATCTGCGCTGCGTTTGCGTTCACCACGTGCATTGATCGATCTGTTTTCATTTATTCAGTATTTCATATCTATGAGCAACGATTTCATAGTCGTTGTCGATTGACGGAAATGGAGAGGACACTATATTCCAATCCGATGTCGTTTCCTGGCATGATTTATAGTAAGCGTTCCCAGGCGTAACGAAGTATATAACATCGCTTCAAAAACAGTTTTCGATATGCTTATCTATGATAAATATTTATCCAAGAAGCCAGACTTTTTAATAAAAGGTACTTCATCAAGCAATGAAGCGGATAGTGTAAAACCTTGGCCATCGTGTGTTGCACTTACGAACTATTCGGAGCTCTCCGAAAGAATATTCAGCCACACGTGCAGTCTTTCGCCTCTGCCAACGAGGCAAATTTCTCATTTCGCCCTACCAGCTAACTTGAAGAGCGATCAAAGGAAAAAAAAAAAAAAAAACGCGCCGATGGATTTTGGAATCGCGGATAATTATTGATACACAAGTGTGCCTGCACTCTTTTTATTAAACACAAACACACATCGTCGGTTTACTACAAAAGAAGATTAGGTATCTAATTTCTTTCTACTGATGCAATAACCATGGGTGGGACTTTATTGGTTTCATACGCGATGCACACACTGTCGAACGCTGTGCTGAGCAGATTTAGAATAACTGATGTGGACATGAGCAGTGTTCTCAAAAGGCAGATTAACTTAAGCCCTATAACGCATACATGTACATAGTGCCTCTGATTGTTTTTTTCTTGTTTTATTCTTGATCTTTCGTGTTTATCTTGTACATTACTGTCTTGATGTTAAGATAGCCGGCTCTAACGAAGCCTACCTTGCCATATTTCGCTAAATATAAATTAAAATAAACATGGCACATTCAACATTTTTTGCAAGCCTTCTTAATCACTCTGCGGAATCTATTGTAAGAGCATGAAGCACAGAAAGCTCTCGCGATATACGGTCGAAGTCCTCAGACCCTGAGGGGCCAAGAGTCGTCCTTTCTTTTAATAAAGGCCACAATCATTCAGCCATGGCGCATATTAAAAGCGCAAACGCATGTGGAACGATTTCGGTTATTATTATTATTATTATTATTATTATTATTATTATTATTATTATTATTATTATTGCTGTGCTTTAAAGAAAAAGCTTAGATTACAGGCAATACGCCTCGTCCCCCCGTTAACATGTATGTCCATCGGAGCGATTCTTTCAGTGAACGCATAATAAAACTCTTCGGCGTGAGTGAACTAGCTATTGTCAATGCTTTATTGGCATTAGTTTTCAGCGTGCTGTTTTATCCATCGAGCCGTCACTTATTTTGCATTAAAAACGTATGTTCTTCTTCTTGTCCAGAAGTTGACTGGCCTTTAGCGGACATCTTCGCAATTAACACCACTTAGCTAGCTAGAATAACATTGAATATCAACCTGCGAAAAAGCATTCGCATATCTTTGTTCAACACCTGACATGCTGTCTGCGTGCGCTTACGCTAATTTAATGACACAGCGAAGAAGTTGGAATAGTTAACGATTAGTGTGGTCATTAAGTTGCTCAAAATCAATCCTCTTTTTTTGCTCGATCCCTCCACGCGTCCTGGAATCCTTTCTTTTTATGGAGATGGGCTGACAGGCACGGAGTTTGCGCAAGTATATAAGTATGCGCACGTAATGCTTTGTCGCTGGATTGCAAAAATGCCGGAGGGAGCGCACTTTATGGTGCTTGTCGATGTCACGAGTTTCCTTCAATCGCACGAAGTAATGCCAAACTGTTTGTCGCGAATTCAGACTCGCTTCTTCGCCGGCAGTATGTCTGTTCGCTCGTTAATTCATGGCTTAACTATCGTGCACGTCCATGTGTGTGCGCGTGCATGCGTGCCTGGGCTTGTGTGTTCGCGCGATCTATGTTGTATATACGATGCTAGCCTGTTCATTGTAATCTCTCGTGGCCTTTCGTATAGCCTGTTCATGCTTGGACGCATCCTTGGCGAATTAAGGTCCCTAGAACAAGTTTCATGTAGGGGCCTTTCGGCGAATATGGTGCGCGCGCCAGATTAACCACGAAAGAAGAAAAAAAAAACTAGAAGAAGACAACAGCAGAAAGGACATCCTTCGTTCGTGCAGCGGCCATAAAGAGGAACGAAAACGAGCCGCATTCTTCGAGCCTCGTTGAGGGTCTGCACGCGTGCACCGAGACCCGATGTGACTGAGGCCATGTTCCTCCCTCTTTCCGCTTTATTAACGCGCTGCGACGCCTAGGAGTAGAATGTACTAGACTTTACTGTAGACCTTATTCTAGCACTGTCTACACATCTCATTCTTGTACAATTTAGATCTTATCCTGTTAAACAATGTTGTCTTGAGGCCTCAAACATATACGAGGACAGTGCAAGCTGAACTGCGTAAACAGACGATGGTTAAAGAAGACAGCGGTGAAAGTTTTGAGAATGGCGTCAGGGTGTGTACGTTTCTGTAAACAATGAATGACTAACAAAATTTCATGGCGCTGTAACGTGGAACACTGTGCATGTGGAAAACAAAAGTAACACGTAACTTTGATTTTACACGTAAGCTCTTCGTCTTGCGCAGACAAACTTAATACCTCTTGCATCCTTATGAATATGTAAATGATGATACTTGTTTTCTCTCTTTCTACACCTTTATTCCTATCCTTTTAATCCCTCCTCACCCCCATCCCTTGTGAGATACATCTGAGGTGTCGCTCTCTGAAGCAGGCAGTTACGGGGCTCACTTTTCTCTTCCTTTCTCTCTTAGAACCACCTTGATATAAAACCTGCTTATGCTGACTTGTAAAACCTTGTTCATTCATTGTCTACCTTCGTTGCCATCCTTTGTGTGTTTTTCACCGTCGGACTAGTCACTAGCTATACGCGAGCCATCGGTCCCAATATTTTGTGCGCATTTTCTAAACTTATGTGAGTGAAACCCATTTTGAGTTGATTGGGGCATCAGGCACTTTCAGCGAGGGGTTAGGTAAGGCACAGGCGGTGACCGTGGACGTTCTCGCTGCAGTGCTTTCGTACAGGATCCAGGAGAGAGGCGAGCGAGTGAACTGCGGATTGGCTCACGCAAAGGCCTCTCGGCGCGGCGAGACTTCGGGGACGCGACCATGCGCAAAGCACAGTTCGTGCAGATTGATTGATTGATTGATATGTGGGGTTTAACGTCCCAAAACCACTATATGATTATGAGAGACGCCGTAGTGGAGAGCTCCGGAAATTTAGACCACCTGGGGTTCTTTAACGTGCACCCAAATCTGAGCACACGGGCCTACAACATTTCCGCCTCCATCGGAAATGCAGCCGCCGCAGCCGGGATTCGAACCCGCGCCCTGCGGGTCAGCAGCCGAGTACCTTAGCCACTAGACCACCACGGCGGGGCGCTGTTCGTGCAGCGTGGCTGTACGGGGAAGGCCACGGCAATTGGCGACAGCACTGCCTAAGAACCTCCTGTACACCCATTTTTTTGTTGTTGTTGTTTCCTTGAAGTAGCGGTGACACACATGCTCAAAGTAGCAGAAACACTATACGGCACGCTTCAAGAAAAAGAAAAAAAATAAATAAAAAAGTAAATAGTACGTCTGCAATATATCCCGCCGATACACGCTGTACCTGAAGTCGCAACTCTTCTATAATGTCTCACATATGCTTCAACCTCGTATTCATTTCACCTTGTGCTTAAGTATCCCTATCCGCATATCTGTAGTGTCTGTAGTAAAATCCTAGAGCATATAATATATAGCGCCATAATAAAACACCTGGAATCTAATAGATATTTTACTAACTGCCAACACGGCTTTCGGGCAGGTTTTTCCTGTACAACGCAATTAATAGAATTTAGCCATGATCTCTTCTCATCGTTTGACGTAAAAGAACAGACTGACTGTGTATTTTTGGATTTAAAAAAAAAAGCATTTGATTCTGTCCCACACTCGTTGCTGCTCCATAAGTTGTCTTTTCTTGGCCTACATCATGATGTGGTCCAGTGGATAACAGGTTATTTACATATACGTACCCAATGTGTGCTGATAAACGGCTGTAAATCAGGTGCTGTGAATGTTAGTTCTGGTGTTCCGCAGGGGTCTGTTTTAGGGCCCCTGCTTTTCCTTGTATATATTAATGATATTGTAAGTAATTTGTCCTGCAATGTACGCCTTTACGCAGACGACTGCGTTGTTTATCGCAGTATCAAAAGCCCACTTGACACGGACTATCTTCAAAGCGATCTCGACCATATCCAAACGTGGTGTGCAAAATGGAAAATGACTTTGAATATTGCGAAATGTAAGCACGTTTCCTTCACACGCAGTCGCAGCCCTGTTTTATCAAAATACACTCTGGGAAGTACGCATCTTGATACAGTGCTAGATTTCAGATACCTCGGCGTCTATTTTTCATCTAACCTAACCTGGAAACGTCAGATTGAACACGTGTCCTTTTCTGCTTCCCTCATGCTCAATTTTCTAAAACGCAACTTCAGTGATGCTCCTCCAAAAGTTAAAGAACTTTTATATTTCACCAACGTAAGATCCATTACGGAGTACGCCTGCGCCGTGTGGGACCCACAATCTGAAAATGTATGTACACTGCTAGAACGCGTCCAGAACCGCGCCGCCCGATTTGTAACTAAAAATTATAGTTTTCGCACTAGCATTACATTACTTAAATCAGAGTTGGGCTGGGAAACACTAAGTAAACGTCGGTTGCATCACAAACTTGAACTAATATATCGTATTTATTTCAATAAGACTGGTCTAGATCCTAAAATTTTCTTACTAACCCCGCACTTTGTATCTAAGCGACGCGACCATGAATGGAAAATTCGTGAAATTGATTGCCGTACTGATGTGTACAAGGGTTCTTTCTTTCCCCATTCCATTGGGGCCTGGAATAAACTACCAGGTAATATTGTTAATTGTACATCTGATGCTCTGTTTCACACGTTTTTGTCGCACATGTAAATTTTTCATTGTGGCACTGCTTGTACATTTGACGCGCTATTGTGCAGATTTTTACCACTTATTCTCGTGTCAGTTCTCTTTTTCCTTTTCTTTCTTTTTCTTTCTTTTATTTATTTTTTCCCCATGTGATGAATCGTATTCATGTATCTGCATATACCCCCCTGCTGTAATGCCTTGTTGGCGCTGCAGGTAAAATGAATAAATAAAATAAATAAATCTAACCAATTGTGTATACGTGACCCTTCCTTTGTGTTTTTGTTTTACATCTAAGTGCATTTATAATGTTGCTAGCTTTCACATATTAACGTTGCGTTGATTGGTGTTTTTATTCCTCCTTTTCATACGTAGGTGTGCATACTTTTTCATTATTATTTCGCTACTGAACGAACGCCCCGTTTCAGTCGTTGACGGCACATTCGCATTCACATTCTGTGCATAGTGACTACTTCTTTTCTTGACAGAATAATGAGTCAACAATTAAACTTGCGCCTTGTCTTGAAACGTAGGGGTTTTTTGTGTAACAGATGAACGCAATCAAGACAGAAATAGCTGCTTTAATACGCCATTGTTGTACACAGATGGCTGACGACAGCAAGTACGGATTCTATCGAGCGGAGAGAAGAGATAACAACTATAACATGCAGCAAGGAGAATGTAAGGATGACGCAACGCGACTCAAACCAGAAAAAAAAAAAACTGTCGGCCAATCACGTGATCAACACGTTTGAGTGCCCGGTGGTGTTTACCAGTACCACTTTGAAGGCAAAGAGGACTGACTAGTTCGCATAAATTAAATAGGTGTAACGAGCCGGTTACAGTCAAAGAGGACGTCTAACTATAGTGCGCATAAATTACAGAAATTTCACAAGTTGGTAGCGGGCTTCCAAATGTGTAGGCACACGGTGAATTTCAGAGCCGAATCGAACAGCCATGCGAATCGAACGCCGACCGAACAGTTTTCGAATAGCAAGACAATCGTTTTCAATCCCACGACATTTTATTTGAAATAAATATTTAAAACTTTGAGAAGGTTACGGTAGGATTATTATTTAGCGGCAACAAATGCGAGAAATCATTTAAACCGAGGAAGGCTTGTATGCAGGAGTGACAAACTGTCGTTTCGAACACTGCATAGACTTTAGTATTCAATGTGGCACTTACGTCTCCAGCCTTCAAGTACAACTGATATGTGCAAATTAAACAATGTTTAATAGAACTCCACCACCACCCGACACACGGCTAAACCTGTAATACCGACAAAGCAGTTGTTAAATCATGCCCCGCCGCGGTGGTCTAGTGGCTAAGGTACTCGGCTGCTGACTCGCAGGTCGCGGGATCAAATCCCGGCGGCGGCGGCTGCATTTCCGATGGAGACGGAAATGCTGTAGGCCCGTGTGCACGTTAAAGAACCCCAGGTGGTCGAAATTTGCGGAGCCCTCCACTGCAGCGTCTCTCACATTCATATGATGGTTTTGGGCCGTTAGACCCTACATATCAATCAAATCAGTTGTGAAATCATGAGCCTTAGCCCCGAAGTCAGCTAACCTAATATCCGTGTTGTATACTGTGTCTGCAAGAACAACTTACACAAGCGCAACTCTTGCGCCTGCTGTTTTTGCATGTAAAAGAGGGCGAAAATTGACGTTATGAAGTTTAATGCAAGCCGTAGTCCGCACCTTCGGTTAGTTTACAAAATGAAGCCATGAACATACCAATGCAATGCTGCTGTAGCATACAACTGTACACGATAAAAGCCGACACAGCGACATAAACGAATAATTAAAGCTATACAAGGAACAACGTTAAAGTGGCAATATTAAGTTAAAATGAATGAACCCTCCTCCGTCTGCCAATTTTGTGATGAGAATGTATACACGCACACATACAAAAGCACACTCGTGATTCTTGAATATATAATGTGATTCTTGAAAGAAAGGAAATAGGCACTAATTTCTGTTTGCAGTTGGCGACACGGCTAAGTGCCTTGTAGCATAGAGTTTCCTAAAATTAACTAGAGGGGACTTTGTCGCTGCGATCGTTCAGCGACCATGGGAATGATGGGTAGTACACACATTTGCCTAGTCTTCGTACTTGCGGCTTCGTTTATTGCTGTGTTTCGGTTTTGTTTTGAAAAAAAAAGATTTAATCATTTTGAACTTCGTGAGCCGACTTGGAAAGGTAAGTCTAAAGATATAAAGTGGTGAAGGACAACCGCTGAACATTTGCTGATTTTTGTTTCTTGAGAAAACAGCTCCAAGCCACACTAACTCACACGGAGCCAAAAGCAGGCCAGAAGTACGAAGATTAGACAAATGTGTGTACTACCCATCATTCCCACGCTCGCTGAAGCGCCGTGCGCTGCAGCTCCCATAGACACTAGCGCCAGAGTCCCCTCTGGTGTACATTAGAAAGTTCTATGCATTGTAGGGGTGGGGTGGAGGAGGGATAAAGAATAGAAAAGTAGAAGATAGGGTTAGAATCAGTCAGCAGAGGTCGCACACCGCAGGACGTTCTGGCGTGGCGTAGTGGGTAGCGTACTCGGTTAGAGATCAGGAGGTACCGAGCTCAAATCCCGTCAAGTAGCATTTCAAAACCATTCAATGCAAAGTACGAATCCTCAACCTCTGTATTTAAAGGGAAAATAAATGCAGTTTTTGGTTCATTAAGTATTACGGCTTGGTGGCGCTAGCCACCGCCCAATCTAAAGGGTAGAGCCATATCCATCCATCCATCCATCCATCCATCCATCCATCCGACGGTGGGGCAACTGTCAGAGCATCAACAACAGCCAGGAGCACACGGACTCGTGAAGCACAGTTGCATTCCTCCCCCTCGCCCCACTGTGTCCCCGAAAAAAATATTCTGGCCATGCTACTGGAAACGAACGCCTATTGTATTACATTAGTCCACCCACAAAGTCAAGGTGAAATATTCAGCGGCGAAACGTCTTCGAATACGGCTTCCAAGTACGGCATCGAAGAGAGACATCTTTATTCCGCAGACACAGTACCGTGTTGCGTAAATGCTCACCTAGTCCAAATGTTCTCAATAGCTTAGCCGAGCACAAAGCGCTTCGTCTTGGTTAATCTGACGAGAACCGGTTGTACTATACACAATGCGCGAGAGCTCTCAAGTGGGCGACACGGGGAAAACTGGCCCTTTAACGAGTGATCTCACGTACGTTTCGACATCCACGGAAGAACTGAATAGGCTTAACGACATGGGCTTCTAGACGCGAAATGCCCTGCCTGCGGTTTCCCAACAGACGCGAACGTATGGAGGGTGACGCCAAATAATCATATATAAGAGTTAAGCAGAAAGAATGCTAAAGGTTCCTCGATTTGTCTTTGTACTATTCTAGCTCTTACCAGAAAAAGAAAACACGTTTGCGGCTGTGTGTGTCTTTAGCCAATAAATGATAGAGACAAATTTAATGAAAAAAAAACCTTGCAAATTGATGGTCTGGATCTAGACAGCATATGAAGGCAGTATATAGAACGACTCCACCTCCTGGTAGCTTCTCGGGGTTCTTGGATCGACCAAAGTTAGTCCTGGAGATCCTTTATCGGCTAACCTCCGCATGAACACTGCCGAACGTTGCTAAAAGATCCCTCCCCCCCCCCCAAACCCCACCCTCACACACGCTTACTATCCACTCAAATTTATGTCTCGTTGTGGGTCGATTGAATGCTTTCTTCACCCTTTTTTTTTTGCTTTTTGTTTTCCTTCTTTAGGAGGGCAACAGAGGGCGGTGATCGGCTCGATGTTGTACAGTAGTCGCACGATGACCAGCTATAACAACTCCCCCATTTCCCTGCAACCTCTCCCCCTTGCCTTCTCTGCCTCTTGCTTAACCGCTGTCCCATTGTGAAAGTTCGTTCGTGAGGAAAGCCAACACACGTCGTGAGGCCGCCCGCTGAGCACCACACCAGTACGCCACACCTCTCCCCCTTATCTCTCTCTTCCACTCGTTCACACACACATACAGAGTCGCACACAACGAACGAGCCAGCTATTCAATGCTCATGCCACCGTTGTTGTAGTGTCGGGAACTGCAATAGAGTCAGAAAACAGCGCGCAGGCTGCAAGCGGGGCCTGGCATTTATGTCGAGTCCTTTTTTTTTTTTTTCGGCGCCTGATCCGCAGCGCTCCGTTTTTTTTTTTTTCGCTGTTCTATTTTCTTTTCCTTGCCTATTAGCTTCTTCCCCCACTCTTCTTCCCGCAACGGCTACGAGCGGTCGGCCTAGTTTCATTTCGAGAGACGACGGCTGCTTTGGTCGGCCGCGTGGGGCGGAAAACGCGATCCGCTGAGCGAGCGAGGCGCCAGCCGCGATGGCGCCGTATGCGACGAGGCCAGCCGGCCGGCCCCGACAGGCGCCAGAGGCCCGTGTTGGCGCGTCGAGTTAACCCGGGACAAGTGGAGGCAACAGAGCCGCTATGCTGCGTCAAGTGCGCGTTCCTGTTTAAGACACAAGGAAAGAAGAAAGAAAGAGCGAATGCGTTGGTCCAATAGCATATACGGACATATATTCGGGGGACTTCAACTATACTAAATGCTCGTGCATGTGTAAATACACACATCCTGATTTTTAAAAACAATCGAGTGGGTTTGACCCCCCCCCCCCCCTCCATACTGCCTACGCAAGCGCCTAGGTTAGGGGTCTCAAACCACGGGCCTTTCACGAGCGCTCCGCACAAAACTGCCTTTCTTTTCCCATATTTTACTTTTTTAGTTAAAGCATAGTCATGAGCTACACAGACGTGATTGGTCTGAAACATTATCTTCCGCGAAGCACGCGATTCGATCACCATGTGTTCGATTGATTGATTGATATGTGGGGTTTAACGTCCCAAAACCACCATATGATTATGAGAGACGCCGTAGTGGAGGGCTCCGGAAATTTCGACCACCTGGGGTTCTTTAACGTGCACCCGAATCTGAGCACACGGGCCTACAACATTTCCGCCTCCATCGGAAATGCAGCCGCCGCAGCCGGGATTCGATCCCGCGACCTGCGGGCCAGCAGCCGAGCACCTTAGCCACTAGACCACCGCGGCGGGGCACCATGTGTTCGAATAACCTGTTGAAATGAAACTATGTTTCAGAACGGGCGTTCAGATGCCCGTCATTTTGGAGAACAATACCGATATGTTCGTACGTCTACTCCCCTTCAGAAATGACCCATATACGAGATTAAAGAATTTTCTTTCTTTAAATGGCAACGTTAGCCGACATGTCGCGCTCCAGTATGTTGGACTGCCACGGCCCTTGCGGGAGACTACATCTTGTGACAGCGGCCTGTTGTAGCCAGGTGGCAGCACACTTGGGCCGTGCACGCCTTCCCAACTGAAATGTTTTCGCGCCACGGCATACAAAGCGACAAATGACCATTTAATGTTGTTGCCCTCGCCTCGAAATCAGGGAGGTGCTTACAGCCAACGACGCCGACACTTGAATTCCGAGAAAGGAGCTCTTAACGCTATCGCGTTTATATGCGTGACCCCTCCAAAATGCACTGACAGGGACGTCAGCCTTTGCAGGCATGTGCGATAGTTAAGAAAGGAGGTTCTGTCCTTTCCATTGAGATGTTCTAGTGGTCGCGATCGGTTGGCTTGCAGAATCCCTGAAAACCGTCGGATTTTGTTTCCATAAACGTGTGACACCGCTATAGTTTCGCGTTGAAACATAACACAGTCTTCTGTGCAAACTTGCGACCTGAACGTGCGAGCGTCACATTACATAACGCAATTCATGCGAGGCTCCACTTTCTGGTCGCGAAGGTGCGTCACATTCAACGTTAAGGCGTCATCTGCAACATAGGGGTTCATGAAAACGATGCGCAACCTAGCGGCGTTTGCGCGTCGTCATTAATTGCTTGTGTTGCTACTAACAACGAAGCTAGGTAAGGTCGCGACCATGGCCTTCCGAGTTTTCTCAATCCTTTAAATTTGTATAAGCTTCAGAAGAAACAAAAGAAAAAACACTCAGGCCAACCGCACCTTGCAGGTCAAAGTCAACCTGAGCTGTGCTTACCTCTTTCTAGTATGTTATCCACTTTCGTTGACTCACTTATCGATATCCTCAAGGCTTTTGATTCGCGTATCCATAGTAATGTATCCTCTAGTGTCGAGATGTCTTCATCATATATCCACAGTTGTGTGACGGGAACGCGTTGAAGCCAACACCGAGTTTTCACCACTTTGGACGTCAAAATAAATGGGAAGGGATGAAATAACTTGGTACAGGACGAGGGATGTTGAGTTCTGAGCCAGTGTGCGAAATTTCCAGGGAATTTTCTCCATGTGGCCAGCAAGGCCCATTGAAGAGAGAACAGTCGCACGTTTTCAATGCATCCACGAGATTTATTTACTGTACAAAAAAATCTCCTATAGTTGTACGACTGTACATTTACATAATGCCTTTATACAGCTTTCCTTTTTACAAGACATAGAGAGAAAAAAAAAATGAATCTTTACAAGACAAACTGGCAAAATGCAGTTTCAGTCATACGAGGGTTGACGACGACGACGCACGATGTGTTTGTGGTTGATGAGCATGTAAATAATGCGCGATTTTAAAAATAAAAACAATAATGTGTTTCGAGAACTCTCTCATGAATCACGTTTTGTTTTGAAGACGACATATTCTTATCACTTTCGCTCATTTACACAATTGTTAAAACGTTTGTTTTCTCTGGAAAGAAAATGAGAGAATTGTACAGAAGATTCACAAGGCAAGGTGAGACGGGTCAAGCAAGACGGCCATTTTTTTTTTTTTGCTTAGGCTGGCCATCATGCGAGAGTAGGCTGGATCACTGGAGACAGGGATGGCAAGAAGACTGTTTCAGGATTCAGAATGACAACACAAGGCGCAGGGATCCAGAGAAAGAAAATACAACAGATGGTTTCTTTACAAGGCAATATGTAGAATAAAAGCATGATTTCAGTACATCTCTGTTTTAACTAAGTTGGGTACCGTCACTGCCTTCTCATCGAGCATTCAAGTGTTAGGGTCCACAAACAATTTTGAAAACGTAACAGCAGATCGCCCAATCCAGAGTATCTGCTGACGCATCTTGCAATTCTCTATGGCCCCTTCCAATTGAAACGCTTGGCGCAGAACTGCAACGACTTAACCCAACTGCAAAGAATAACACACTGAATTTTACAGTCACCGGTAAATAACTAATCGTGGATTAGCACAGGCAGGCACAGTGGGCCGGTAAATAGTAACAGTAGAGCAAAACTATACATAAGTAATAGTTAGGCAGGGCAGTAATACTTTGACGTGTTGATGAACACGCCGTTGCGACAGCAAAAAAACATTGGAGAAAGCGAAAAAAAAAAAAACCATTTCGGTGACCAGTTTACAAAACAGAGTTGTGAAACTCCATTTTAGCGTGGGGTGTCAACTAAACAGAATGCAGTAGGTTTAAATGTGTCGTTTTGCTTTCATTAAAAGCGGTGAGACGACCAAAGACGACGTAATAATGACGGCTGTAGCGGCAGCGATCACAGTGGTTGGTAAGAGTAACTAGCAGTGGTGTCGGCAAATAGTTACTCGTGGGGGCGGGGGAGACAATCGACGAAAGGGGGAAGAATTGAGGCCATTAAAATAATAAACAAAGAAAAAAATGTTGATACAGTGACAAATGCAGGAAATTATCTCGCCCACCCTAACTTATGACAAAATTAGCAGCACAATGATGAGTCTAATTTTTGTTAATCAACTTTAAAATAATCAAACACCTTCTAATTCACCGCAGTGTTATAGTTTTTTTTCTAAAACATCCGTTGGAGTTTCTCAATTCTGGCAGCGGCCGCATAAATTAAGTCAGTTCAAAAGGGACATTCGAAAGAGCTTGACTGACCGGCTAGGCTTGTGTATAATTAAAAATTTCAACTTGGTTTGTCAAAACACCTTGCCCTGAGCAGTGTATTCTACATTGTTAATCGACGCTACTTTCAATTCCCTGTAGTATTTACGTTTGTCAAAGCTGCTTCTGCCGATGCGTCACTAAGATGTACACTAGTTTAATAAATGTTTTCTTCCTTTCGTGCACTCTCTTCATTGATGCGTGTTTTTTCTTCTCCGAAGAAAAAAAAAAGATGGGCATTTTCGGGGGCGGCAATGGTCCCTGAAAAAACTTGTACTTTCAGGTTGTGTACACACAAACACACAAAAAACGTGATTGCTCTGACTTTGAGAGAGAGAGACGTGGTGGTATACACATTCCAAACAGCATCAGTCTGTCGCCTTTCAAACACATCACTTTTGCCCCTGACTCTCCTGAAAAAAACTCTTTGTATGGGGGTGTGTTTTTGTTGGCATTTCACTTTGTATCTTTTGTACAATTGCCTACACGACTTTGTGTTTTTTCCCCTTTTAAAAACATCTCTCGCCGCTACGCAAGTTTTGTTTTTTGACCTTCACTCGTGTAGTAGTGGCTGGCATTTTTACTATTATACACACATATACATAATTATACATATATAAAAAAAACCGGGGGTGAGAAGGAGAGGAAGAGCACTTCTTTTTTATCACGCGTTCACTTAAATAAACAAAAAAAAAACACACGCACGCACTAGGTGGTGGAGACGTTGACATAACCGAAGTTTGAAGAAAAAAAAAAACAACTTTCGTCGCTGTAGTTGGTGCCTCATTCATCAGTAAAGTCTTTTTTTTTCTTACACTCCGGTGAAGCACGCATCAACTACGACGACGAAGTTTTCTAATTGCGGTGAACAAGTCTCAAAAAAAAAAAAAAAGTCGGAGAGGGGCCTTCTTCTAAATGAACAAAAAAAAGTTTGTGTTTGCTTTTTTTTTAACGAGATCACATTGTACCATACCTCCCAGCCCTTGTGGCCAAGCGAAGGAGGCTTCCAGGTTGGGAGGCGGGCTGAACCCACCACTGCGCCATGCACCCCCGTCCCGTCACCGTGAAGATGGAGTTGTCGGTAGGTGAAGACGGGTGTGCACTCGTACCGATCCCGAGGACGATCGCCGTCGCAAAACAGCCGGGCTTCTTCGGCTCCCGGCCACCACAGCGGGTCCGGCAACGGTTTTGCACATACATTCGTGCGAGGTGCGCGAAGCAGTTGCAAGACTGACGAAGAAAACGAGAAAGCCGCCGGTGGTCTCGCACTGAACGACGAACACGGTACGTTCTTGTTTTTTTTTTAAGCAAAAAAAAAAAAACCACTACCCAGGTAGCGACCGCACCGGTGCGCTCCACAGCGCCCACAGTCGCTGCCCGGCGATAGCGACGCTGCAGAGGTAAATCGAGCCAGCCGGCGGCTTTCTCGTTCGGACGACTTGGCGCACTCAACGCGACGAGTCCGTGCCGGCTCGGCGGAGGTGACCGGGAGCCGAGGAAAGCCGACCGGTCTATCACACAAGGAGGCGGCGTCATCAACCATCGGATATGCGCGGAGTGGCGGCGTCGGCTGCAAGCGCAGCCCACCGCGGCCCCCAACCCTCAAACGCACTGAAGCGCGTACATTTTGGCAGTCTGTCTCTTGTCACACACTTAGGAGAGAGATAATAGGCGCTCTTTTTAGCTCGACACGTACGTGGCCATCGGCTCGAAGTTGATGTTCCGCGGGTCGGCGTCCCACGAACCCTTGCAGCCCGCGGGCCGCGCCGCGATGCGCTCGTAGCCCGAGTAGTGGTGGTGGTGGTGGTGGTTGTTGTTCAGGTGATTGTTGTGCTGGTGATGGTAGGAGAGGGCGCCCTGCGGCGAGTTGGCGAGCAACGAGTAGTGGTTGTTGTTGCTCCCGCCGTGGCTGCTCACGCTGCTGCTGCTGCTGCTCGATGCGTGGTGGTGGTGGCCTCCATCGTAGAGCACGCAAATGGACCCGTTCTCGCCGATGCGGTACGACACCTCGAGCGGGTCCACCCAGAGCGTCAGCTCGTTGGGCAGCAGCTCGCGCAGACTAGCTTCTTGGAGGCCGCAAGCGCGGCCCGCCTTGGCCAGGATCGGGTCCATCTTGTGGTTGATTCGGATGCAGCGGTAGCCGGAGCCCTTAGACGGCTTCTCGGGAAACCAGTGGTGCTGGTAGTGGTGCCGCAACAAGTCCTCTAAGGTTCCTCGGAACACGTCGAGCAGTCGGGAATCCAGGTTCCGACCGAGCCGAAGAATATTCATGAGGAATTCGGACGCACTTCGGATCTCCAGTCTCATGATGAGCTTCGAGTCCAGCGGTGGCGAAGCCAACAGCGAGGGTGGGAGCACACTTTGACCGGTAACCGAGCACGAGCCACTTTGATTCCACCCACGGCCCGGGGCAAACGACTTGCTTGCGCTTGTCGCAGGTAGGCCTAGTGCTGACAATCCAATATGGCGATGGCTGCGGCGCAGGGATCCAGCTGACGACGCTCACTACGGAGATCACAGGGAGACGACGACTCACCAGTCGCAAACAATCACACAACAGCCACAACGATGACTCGGGAGGTGCACACAGACACACTTGGACGGTTCCGACTGAGGTTTACGGCTAAGGTATCTATATTTTTTCACTTATTTTTGGCAGGTGGGTTACAACGCGAAAAGACGGCAGAGCCGCCACCTTTGGTGTCCTTTGCTAGGCGTACGACTGAACGCCGCTCGCCGTGCTCCTCGTATATATGCGGCCGGCATCGCCAAACCCTCCTCACTCACAACGTCAGCGATGACGTCGCACTCTGGCCAATAGGAGGTTTGCGCTTGCAAAAAAACAACCGGTCCGCCGACGGGATTGGCTGCTCTCTCCGGAAGTCGACGTCAGGGCCGGTGGGGCGACGCGAGCAACGCGTCCCGTGGAGAGAAAGGCCTTTGTCGTCTGCTCTCTTCCGTAGCAGGCGCTGCTCGCTTCGTCGCTGCCACCGACGCTCCCTATGCGGAATGTTACCAAGCTGTTTTCGCCCGGAGTTCAGAAGTAAGCCGGTCGTGCACCGACGTTATTTTCTCTGGATCCGCACTAACTCGTATTCTTTACAAATGATTTAATAAATACTTAAACCGAGTCACTGTCGTTATCATTCTTTTACGCCGCGATGGACGTAGAGCCGGTTTTCGAGCTGCCTACGTGGACGAGGCTTGTTTGCAGCTTTCTTTCGAATTGCAAAACCTGTCTTTTCTTTCGCGTAGTTTTAAAACGAATGAAGGTACTTTTAAAGGGGTGCGAAACACTGCAGCTTTGGTTTAATATCCTATATTTGCTCGCTCTCAGAAATATTTCTGATCGGCCGTTGTTGCCAAGGCAGAGCCGCCATATTGGACGCTCGACGAGGGCAGCGGTGGCCATCTGGTGCTCCAGCTGTTTTGCATTCGGCACTTATTAGCGCTGCTACGTCGCGGACACACTGCGTGAATATATAGCGTTGTTACGATTCCCCGTATGTTCAATCAACGGAGCAAATAGTTTCGGTACGAAATATGGGCCATTTAGGCCTAAGGGTAAAAGGGGGGGGGGGGGGGAGAGCTGTGGCTTGGGCGTCGGTCCCTTTGTTTACATCGTCGATTGGGCTCGTCCGACGACTCGCGTTCATCCCACGTCGTGAATTCGATAGCCACGCAGACCGATGATTTGGACCGAACTGACCGCAATGACTCGACAACCTTACTTGGAGTTAGCAACTTAGAAGCTGCCTGTGACCTTGATGTTGCACCGAGCTGGACCTCTCAGCTGTGCGTACGTGAGGCGCTGCTCGCGTTCTTTGTTAGGATGGCGTCACTTCCGCCATTTGTTACCTCTTGTTGCTGCTGTTGTTTTCTGGCTTCGTGAACTCAAAGTGCATCCTACAAAACAGTTGCATTTTTCTCTCCTAATTAAAAAGGAAAGTCGTTTACGAGAGACTGAATTGCGGATGACTTAGCCTTCTGGTGTCTCAGGAAGGCAGCACATAATTCCGCCTTGTTAGGGAACAAGTTTTCAGTTCACCTGATGTTTGCGATCATTTTTTCCCCGAATTCTTCGTTCATTTGTTGTTTGCTCGTGTGACTGCAAGCGGTTGAATGTTTGTGTATCGCCGTATTTATTTTATCGTCACGATGAAACACATAGGTAGTGATTCTTGTAGTCGTATCCTTTATCGATCGCCTCACTGTTCTTTCCGAATGCGCTTTGTTTTTTGTTTAAATCTCGAAGTTCAATTTCTCTTTTCATATTGCCTAAGCCTCTTAAAACTTGCAGGAAAGGTTTCTCGATCAATACTAAATCTTGCTTATAAGCTCTTGTTCGTGATAAGAGTTCCTGGCGCTGCTTAGAAGCTTTAAAATTTAACGAAAAACGCTAACAGTGTCTGAAAATTGCATTGTTCTTCAGGTCTCCTTTCTGTCACTGCAGAATAGCACCGTTTGTTTATGATATTCTTCTGTGATATTCTTATACAATTTTTTTTTCGAACGTGATTTTGTACTGCGTTAATCTCGCAACGTAGTAGCAGTCGAAATTGATAAGGGTAGTTTTTTAAACTATTTCTGGGGAATTGTAGCAGTCGAAATTGATAAGGGTAGTTTTTAAAACTATTTCTGGGGAATTGTTTTGCTTGGACGTGCAAACAGATGACGGCAGCAGCTGATAGGTTCCCTAGCGCAATAACAGAGAAGACATTTACGTATATACCGCTGGATCACTTTTAAACATGCTGAAAAAAACAAAGTTTAGAAAAAAAAAAGAGAGAGTTCACTTCCGAAGGTTTTGTTCGCTGTATGCCCAGAAGGCATATCTTACGCCCGTTTGTTCTAGTACGAATTTTTGTCGCAGTAAAAAATTAAACAAAACACACGAAGACAAAAAAAAAAACATGAACTTCTTTTGAGAACACCCGTGCATTCCTGAGAATCGCTGTGTAGCCTTTTCTGCGTGAACACCTGTGAAAGAAAATAACGTTTTTTTTCTTGTTGAGAAACCGTTGCATGATTCCAGTGTTACGAAAGCTCACACTGACGGCAAACCACTCAACATGTATATCCAGTCCTGAGACCAATCTATAAAAGACCTACATCACTCTGGGCGTTTGTTCTGCACTAGATTCAGATGGGACACGTCTCTTTCCTAATTCCGAGGCCGTGGGTTCGGTTCCCACTGCCGGAGAGTTGTTTCGTTGTCCACTCTACATAATTTTCCTTTATCTCATAATTTCACTTCATTGTGGTTTACGTAAAATTATAAAATTTAATGATGGGAGGTCCATTCCTGAAACTGCACGTTTGTATATATATATATATATATATATATATATATATATATATATATATATATATATATATATATATATATATATATATCTATATATATATATATATATATATTCCACAATACATATTTAGTCTTTCCTGGTAGGAGTGTGACGTTTATACGATATGACGAAGTTTAACTGTATGCGGTATTGTGAGTCGACAACATGACTTGCTACTCAGGTCTGGTTGGTCCAATTGATCAGTATATTTATGCAGTGTTTATTCTTTACTAACTTCACGTGAATATTCCAGAATTTTTTGTATTCTCCCTCTTCGCTCCGTCTCCTTTTTTTTTTTCATTCAGAGCTTTAAGCCTGCACGGCGCCTGTCTCGGCTGCCTTTATTTCTCATTGGCATTTGGAAAGCTGCTGGCTGTCGTCTACCTGCGCTGTTCGCCTGTGCTGTTTTCTTTCGTCTTTGTTTTTCTTGTTACTTTAATTTTGTTTCTTTCTAGGGAGTTGTTGCGAAGGAACACGCTTTTAAAATGTCAGCGATATACGAACCCCCTACGCCGCAGCTGGAGCGATGAGTCTGTCCTCCGATTTCACGCTCGTGGCAAGACTCCGGCTACGTCAATTAAAAGAAAACGAATAAAAAAGAGAAAGAAACCAGCGTCGCCACATATTACAGCTATTGTTCAACGGCGAAGCTCCCGTCTTTTTTTTCATGTTTCCTTCGACTTTTGTTTTCTTTTTTAACCTCTCTACTTCTCTCTTACCTCCATCCTTTTCATGTTATTCATTTTGTTCTTTTCTGATTTCAACCTTATTCAGTACTCCCGTGACAGTGTGGTGCGTCGTTAAACCATCGCTTAATGTGAAACACAAACACACACACACGCACCCACACACACACACACACACACACACACCCTAAGACGCCACACTGCGACATCAATAAGTCGTCATACCGGGGCATGCCATCGACAATACAATACTGCACCGATATTCATTTGAATTTCTAGAAATATCATATTAAAAGCAACAGTCAATCAATCGCGAGATTTAAATATTGCATCGGTTGGTTGGTTACCTTGAAAACTTTCGTAACTACACAGCCATTATAGTCATATTAAACAAGTTAGACGTTACATTAAGTAAGAAGCCATTATATCTCTTGTAGTTCTTTGTAAGCGACTTTCAATTCATTCGCATGCCCGGCGCTTACAGTATACCCCAGTGTGGGTCACAGAAATCTAGAACTCCCTGATATCGACTGAGTGGTTTCTTTATTGCACTACTTGTGAGTACGTAACCGTGCAGTCAGCAGCAGCGCAGTCGCTTTTCTCTCTCTCTCTTTCTCATAATCGTGTGCCCGCTACAGAATCAATATGGTCTTCCAGCAGTGTCCGTTCAAGTAGGGAAACAGCGTACCGTCTTGGTCGCCACTTGGCTCTTTAGTCTTCAAGGCCTCCATATTACCCGCTTTAATTTAATCCTCTCACCGCGTCACCCGCGCAGTGGGTAAATCGGGTGGATAAACACATTTGAATTCCGAAAGCTTCGCGCCGATCACGATGGTACGGCACCTTCGTACATAGAGAATATATACGTTTTACAGTGTACGCTCAACCGCTACTGCTAAAACGAGCTCGACTCGTGGCGACTCGTACGCCTGCGTGTGCCCTTGTGCAAATTCTGTGGTGTATAATAGTTGTTGTTGTCGTCGTAGTCGTCATTGTTGTTGTTTACTTTGTGCTTTCGAGGTTACGACAATCGCTAGTATGAACCGCAAGATAGGCCGGTGGCGTACGAGGAAATGTATATAGCTGACGTGAGATTTCTCGGACCAGATTTTAACACATAATGAAGGTATACTTTGCGGGACTTGGAATCCCCTTAAAAAAAAATAAACGTTCACATTCACACACGCATCCGAAAACACAAAACGATCGCTACCATCTGTTTATTGTGCGTGACCGATCATCATGCATAACTGCTGTATGAGGCTCAAGAGTGATGGTCAATAATGATGGGAATGTGCAATGATTCACCAAGTTTTGCGAGAATACAGAAAACCTAACTAAGAGATTTCCTTCTCAAGCAATACCACGGATGACTCGCTAACACGAATGTCCTTATTTCGTTTTCCCGTAATATAGACTTCCAACTAGCCTAGCAACAGGTATAGTTAACAACTGACCTAACAGCAAATTTCGAACGAGATTCGACCAGGGCTGCGCGGGAAGCGCAGTCTATTACAACGCCATGTATAGTGAATATACGCAACATGTTCTTAATATTAAATTCCTCTTTCTCAGTCTAGTCCGACTGTAATGTTTAACGTATGGAGTTTCACAATGGTTGTTAGTTGGGCTAGTTGATTGTTCATGATTGTAAGAAAAAAAAAAAAACGTAAAAAATGGCTCTGCTAGTCTTTCTTTCTGGTGGTTCTTGAACTGTTCTATTGTTTCATTTTGTTATAATTATGATTGTTATGTCTGCTGACGTCAGAGGCTGTTTTTTGCCATTCTATAGCCGAACTTTTGTCCCCGTAAGAGCGCCGTAATGACGAACAATGCCTTTAAATTTGATGACGATCGGATACATGTTCATACGCACGACGAAATAAGTGTCTGCACTGTGAGCCTTCAGTAAGCTAGAAAGTAGAGTATCTTTCGTCATTAGCATTAATAGGGCTGTAGAACGTTGCAGCAGACAGCCTGTGCTTGCCCGTCTCCCCCACCTGCCCTTTTTTATTTTTTGTTTTTGTTGCGTTGCCAGGACAGCCGGCCGTTTCTACTGAATGAAGCTGACGGTATATAGTTAAGTGTGATGACTAACATCATGCGGAAATTACCTGGAAACCTCTCTCCCCCCCCCCCCCCCCCCATCTCAACGCGTCGCAAATGTCGCGCGGAACATGACAGCATTGCTGCCGAGTACATGTACCGCACGCTTGCTCGGGGTCGTCATCGCGTCACGCCACCAGCGCTTTGCAATGCGACGGCGTCCTACACGTCGGATAGCATCTGCCTGCTGTGCAGCCAGTTTATTCCTTCCTCCATGTGTGCAGCACAGTTCGTAGAACAGGTCTATAGCGCTGCGGCAGGCAGTGCGGCAGTTGCTTCCATCGGGCCGATTTGGGGCGAGGTTGGGGGGAGGGGTACATCGAGGTACACGTGTCGTCTGTACTGGTACAACGTCCATCCCCACTCCTATTATTTCGCGCAATACAAGTGGAGTGGGTTCACTGCAAGTTATATAGTGTTTAGACAAAGGCTTCATTCTGTCGCTAGGGCAGGAATAGCAATTTTTCTTTTGATAAATATGTCTTCCTAGGAACCTTCCATAGCACTGCGGCAGGCAGTGCAGCAGTTGATCCCATCGGGCCGATTTAGGGGTGGGGTGGAAGTGGGGGTACATCGAGGTACACGTGTCGTCTGTACTGGTACAACGTCCATCTCAACTCCTATTATTTCGCGCAATACAAGTGCAGCGGGTTCACTGCAAGTTATTTAGTGTTTAGAAAAAGGGTTGATTCTGTCTCTAGGGCAGGAATAGCCATTTTTCTTTTGATAAATATGTCTTCCTAGGAACGTTCCAAACGATTTTCGCAACTGAGAACGATTGCTATTTCTAATAGGTATACTCACTGTTGTACCTGCCGTACGGAGAGATTCACACTTGTCTGAGCGGCGGAGCGTATGACTGTTGTTGGCCGCAGCTTCGACAAGTCTTATGTTCATGCTTGAATTATGCCACAAGAGTCTATACACGCGGTATGACCACGTTCGGTATCATTGTGGCGTCGGTCTTTGCATTTTTTTCTGCAGAAAACGGCAGCTGCGGTGGCCAGCTGGGCGCTCTTGACTAGTGTGATTCCGAATGCACAGACATTGGTCTAACTATAAGGGGCAGAGGATCGAGAACTGAATTGTCCCCCTTCCGCGCTTTGATTTTTTTTATTTTGCCTTTGTACATATAAACACGCACATAAAAGCGCACGCATAAACTTGCATGAAGGTTGGATGAACCCCGCATCCAACAGAAAAAAGAAATACATATTCTGGATTAGCCTTTCGTTACTGCTACACATACCGCAACTTTTCCTATCATGTATTGTTGAAGTTATGTCGGCTTCAACACTTCTTAAGTTCATACGGGCTTCAGCTAGAAAGGTTCGATCGAAAGCACGCACTTATGACAGTTTCGAGTGGTAATTAAAGGGGTCGTGCAAAGGTCGCTTTACAACGACAATGTGGCACCATCGGCAGTTACGTGCGCTAACTGTATCATCAGCCCTATAGTGGACCTGCATAGAAATTTTGCCTATCGAGGAACGCGGAACTCTATGGCATATCGAGCACGCACAAGAGGCGCTCATCGACGTCTGCCTTACGCGATCCGCGTCCCACAAGGACGCTGCTTAATATGACGTCAGAGTTTAAGTTAGCGCTGATTGCGCATGACAAAAAGACGCTGACGAGTGTCCCAGCTGCAACCCACGCAAGTACCGAAAAGTTCCGCGTTCTTCGATAGGCGAAGAATTACTTATGATGACGTCACCTAGTTAGTGCGTACGGACACCGGTGGCTTCGCATTGTCGCTTTAGAGCGAGCGTTTCACGACCCCTTTAAGGGATGCTACGAAGCGACGTTTTCACATTGTTTATTAGCAATTTTTCCGTAACCACCTTCATTTGATGGGCTGAGATGGACTTCGATACGCTACTATACGGTAAGATTAGCTTTGTTACATATGCGTTCATTACCTGTTTATATAGAGGCTCAGTTTGAGGTGGTCATTGCGTTTCTTTCTTTTATTTGGTTGCGATTGTTCATTGCCACGCGTTATATTTAATTAATTTTGTGTACCGTCTTCCTTGATTCTGTGATGTAGCGTTGTGTTAATATAATGAAATAAAAGGCGCAACTTACTGCATTCACGTCTGGGCTCGTTGTATTAACTTCTCTCCTATTTCAATTGGGTTTCCATGCAATGTACTAGTCAGTGCTGTCGAAATGTAACACAGGCGGCCGAGCTTAGTCAAGCTGCAGTAAAACAGCGTTTTCCCGGAAACCCTATCCTCCTTGCTGAGATGAATTTGAAGTTTGCTTTTGATCTGACTCTTGATGTCTTTGTCCAAAGATGATGGACATGTATAAACATGCTCATTGTTTTCGTGTCCCTGTCGCATGTGTTTTATTTGCGCATACCAGTCGTATACCTCCAATATGAATGAAGTCGCCCACTTACTATAGCGGGCGAGTTGGCTGGGAATGCGCATTTTCACGGAATAGCCGTATCTTTAATAGTGCGATTATAAATCGTTGAACATGGAACGTCGAGGAAGTGAACCTTTTGACTAGAGACATTTTGTCTTCGTCAGAACAAGCCTGTCGAAGCGTTGACTCGGCAGTCGTTCATTCTCATATAACTCCAAACTTCGAATGTTGTGAAAGATGTAGAGATCTTTTGTCTTGATTGCATTGAGTTTTACGCCATTTATAACCGCTGCTTCGCCGTGATTACGGCATCCCTCCTGCACATTCAAAAGAGTACGTATTTGAAACTTTGAATGGCACGCCTTTTGTTGGTCGTTTAGTCCACGCGCTGTGACGATGTAACGAAAAATCTCGTGGTGAGAAACCCATGGCAAATGCCGCGCTTTTGCATGATTGATCAATTGATTGATTGATGTATATACGCTAACATACGTGAGCACAAAATGTATAAAGTCGAATATAGGCAGTGGTGCAACCATGATTTTCTTTGGTTGGGGTGTGGGGGGGAATAACCTATATTCTGGATACCCAGGGCGCATGGAGTTTCCTACTAAACACTAGAGGGAACTCTGGCGCTAGTGTCTATGGGAGCTGCAACGCACGGCGCTCAGCGAGCATGGGAATGGTTGGTATATACACACATTTGTCTAATATTCGGACGTCTTGGGCTGCTTTTGCTCCGGTGTGTTCGTGTGGCTTGGAACGTTTTCTCACGAAACAAATATAACGAATGTTAAGTGGTTGCCGCTTCATCATCACTTATTCTTTTAGACTTACATTTCCAAATCGGGTCACAAAGTTCAAAAGAGTTGAATCTTCCTTTCAAACAAAACCGAGCAATAACAGCAATAAACGAAGCCGCAAGTACGATTCGCCGCCCGCAAGTACGAAGACTAGGCAAATGTGTGTACTACTCGTCATTCCAATCGTCGCTGAACGATCGCAGCGCCAGAGTCCCCTCTAGTTAATTTGAGGAAACTCTATGCCCAGGCGCTACCATGTACACTATTTACTTGCGTCTATGTCAATGCATAAAGTACAGCTAACTTGCGTAAACGTGGTCATACTAGCTATAGTCCGCGCACACATGTTAAGGCGACAAATACACTGCACGAGGGCATTCCAGTGGCTCGGGGCAGGCGCACCTCGGTGCGCGCGTGACGTCACTTACTCGTGGCCTTATTGTTCTTGGCCCTTTGAAGCCGCTCGCACTGCGAGACTATGGCGTGTGCAAAGGCGCTGAACTTCGACCGTGCGTCGGGAATGAACATTCTTTCAAAGAAAAAGAGAGAGAGAGATGTATCGCGAGACAGAGGAAATAATGGGAGAATATAGAGTTAGTGAGGCAGCGAACATCCTCCCTTGTCAGTGAATAGCCGAGACACGTAGATCGCAGTACAGTGGAAACACCCCGGCAACATGGCGTTACGTCGGAGGGGGACGAACGAAGTGAGAATGACCTCGGTCAAGCAGAGCGATCATATTGCAGCAGGAAACAGCTGCAGCGTGTTCGAATTCGTTTTGTGTGTTATTATCAAAAGTGGGTCATATGACAGTGTTCTTCAAAGAGAGATGAAGATAGCTTCCCAATGAAGTACTGATAAAGCTTTGCACCGCATATCCTTACATGCCGGCACATTTTACATACAGAAAAGAGAATTAGCGATGAAATGGCCCTATGTTCATGACATTTAGGCACACGAAAAAAAAGTTACTTTTACCGTTTTCGGGCGGGCTGAATTACCACACCAACGCCTCTCTAGATTTCCCGTGCCTGCCGGATTATCGGCGGTCACTTGGGGAAGCGGTGGTTGTCGGAACTATGGTGGTGGCGCCACTCAAATAGGGGGTGTCTTCAAATAGGTTTTTACGTTCTGGAGCTTATATGCTACAAAAATAACGTAAAAAGTTTTAAAAAAGGCGTAAGCGTAATTATAATTAACCCTACGTAAGTGACGCTGTCATTCAGCAATACAAGGCATCCTCTGAAATTAGTAGCAAACGCCAAAATTGCCGATCTCAAAGGCCAAGTACAAATACGCTTACCCCTACGTAGGCAGCGCCACCATAGACCGGCGTTTCGCGCTCATCCGGCAGGCACGGGAAATCTAGGAGGCGTTGGCCACACACGTCTCTATTAAGGTACGTGTTACAATTTATTTGAGAGTAAATAAATGGAAACACCTTGAATCGTGGCTCGTTCGTCCCGATGCGTCGGCCTGCAACAACTACCGTAGATCCCTACCGGATCTTCTTTAGAACAATGTATACAACAACGTTTCTAGAAAAAAAAGTTCTGTAAAGGTTGGTGTGCGACTAATGAACTGTCCGAGCTCCGCTAATTTATTGCCAGGGTATAGGGAGGATGCATCTTGTATAGGTGCGAAACGTCTGTGTATTTCTTTTAATTTTGTCATGTTGAAAAGAATCTCTTAAAATCAAGAATTCATCTAGCTTCGGCACATTTTTGCATTCCACGAGAAAAAACACGTTTATTGATATCCAAGTAGATTTCACGTGTATCTAAGCTGGTTACATACTTTATTTTCATTCCCAGAATAAAAAAAAAAGCGTTATAGGGGGGGGGGGGGTCTCTATGGATACAACGTATATGCGACAAGGCGGAACTCATCAAAAGAGTAAAAAGAATATTTTGTTGATGTTGCTGTTGTTAATGAAGGCCGAGCGGGACTTTTCTCAAGGTAGACGTGTAATAAAATACTGACATTTTACCGTTGGTAACCTACGCATTATTTCAGCCTTATGCCATCCTGCTGAGGTGTAAGAGGCTGAAGTAGAAGGAGCCGACAATTTAAAGAAATTATCAGCCGCAAGAATGGTGACACTATGTGTTGACACCGGTGTCAATAAGCTAGAACGCGCCAAGTGACGCGCAGTTTT